>PVKE010015947.1:0-32693 GCA_004027555.1 Craseonycteris thonglongyai
TCTCTGTCTCTGTATCTCTCTCTCTCTGTCAAAATAAATAAATAAATAAAAATATTTAAAAAAAATTTACCTTTGCCTGAACATAAAATAACTTCTTTAAAATTTTATGACTAAAAAATTCATTGAAATTTGTGAAAGTACATTATGACAAAACATGGTGAGTTTGTGAAAAGAAAGATGCTAAAATCAAATGAAACTCAAAAATGTTCTAATAAGACAGTACATCTGACCTCTATACAGAAAATAAATGTATCTACAACTAAAAAGCTGTTTTTGAACACATAATTGGAACTTAACATGCAACCATGACTAAATAAGATAAACTATAGGCATATTTTTTGCAGCTATGTAAAATATTGTTACATCTATGAAATTCACTTCCTATCTGTTTATATGTTGAATTGAAAGAGGTTAATATATTTTAATATTCTATGTTTTATGTTTTATGCTCTGCTATAGTTCTAATTTTAAGTAATAATTCTGAAGGGCCTTAAAATTTTCTTAGTAATTAAACACATTATATTTCGTTTTTCCCTACTACAAAATGAAACACTAAAAATTATTTAACTTATGAGTGTTATGGCTGCACATATTTTACATCCTTTGATCTTAAGTGTGGGTTAGTATTTATGTTCTAACCCTTACCCAGTTCTATCCTTATAATCACAGACTTTACTGCAAGCGTGTACCCTGATTCTATCTTTTCATATTCACCATCCCATAAAACTCCAAAGGTAAGTTTTGGACCTAAGTATTGGACCATCCTCAAAGACCTCCAATGTGTGATTTACAATTTTACTTTCTATTTTCTCTGCAGAGAACAGTTTCTGCTCTCCCCATCATTGGTTCTCTCTTTAACCAATATTAGATCACCTCAACCCTATCTTCTTCACTGTAGAAATTCTAAGAGAGCTCATGTTGATCAGGAAGCATTAGGTTAATGTGTAAGCAAATGTCCAAAGCCATGGTTAAAATTGTGTGTGTGTGTGTGTGTGTGTTTATGTATAGAGCTTTTAAGACATAGGTCTAATGAAGAGAAAAGAGAAAACAAAGTTATTGAATTGTGTTTATAATTAGTATCCTTTAAAATGCTACCTAGAAAACAAAAAAATGAAAAAATTATATATATTTTTTTAAGATTTATTTTATTGATTTTTGACAGAGAGAAACAGAGACAGAGAGATACAGAGAGAAGGGGGAGGGCCCAGAGCAGTCTCCATAGTTGACATTAGTTTTCCATATAGTTTCACTCCACAGGTGGGCACAGGGCTGCGCAGGGCAGCAACTGGGCCAGGAGCCTCCCACATAGGTCCCAGCAAGAACTGAACTGGGGGCACTCCCCAGTTCAGCATGTGGGTCCGCATGGGCCGGGGCTGGGAATTCAATCCTTGGTCCCGGGGCTTCAAAGCAAGCGCTTACCCCACTGAGCCATCCCAGCTTTCTCTATATTCTTAAAGGAGTATTCTTCCAGGACACAGAGGGAAGGGAAAAACTTACACAGCTCTTATGATAATATGAAGATATAAAACTAATGAAGCATGTGAGTTTGATAGAAATAATTTAATAAGAACCTGTGGTTACTAGTTTTTTACCAATTAAAGTTAGGAGAAAAATGTGGTTACCCAACTTGCACAACATTTACGTATTTTATAGTTGTGAATCTTTATTCGTTCACTTAACAGATATTTGTTAAGAATCCCTATCAGTGAAAGGAAATAGACAAGGCAGTTGTGGTTTTTAGGCATAAAGAGCTTAGAGTCTAGGACTACCCTATGGCTACTGTAATGCTAGGTGAATAATAATCATTTTGAGCAAGTAATTGCTTATGTTTGGTGATTCATTTTCAAGACCCTGTTTATTTCCTGTTTGTTAATAAAGGCACATCGAGAGAGAGGCGGGGGGGGGGGGGCTTTAAAGACAGGAGAAGTTATGGGGAAGTCTTTCATTTGGGATCATGTTCAAGGAGGTACCCTGATAGTGTTAAAGGGGCAGGAAATCTGACTTTCTTAGCACTTTTTATAAGACATTTTATTTAATTATAAATTGAAGAAGCTAGAAAAGGTCTGAGACACTGACAGTAATTTACTAATAATATTGTAGCCCATTTTTATTTAAATTAAATATACCTTATCAGATAAGTTAAGATAAAACTTTATTTTATTATTTAATATTCCAAATTACATTCTATTTCTACTCTAAAGTTCATTGTTGAGTCATTGCCTGGTTAGTCACAGTATTTGCTCCAAATTCTTGGCTCAGTGAAGATTTTTAAAATGAGCAACTAGTTACTAATTTTATGGAAATGCCTTTGGCATTGTTATTTCACAGTTTGTTTTTTTCTTTCAAATAGACAACAAACAGATACTTAGGACTAAATGGTTTCTCGATATAAAATTTCATAAGACTCTCCTGATTCGCATGCTTCCTTTCCACTTACAACCTTTTCTCTTAGACTATATTTTTGTAATATCAGCTAAAGATTGGAAACAAATTATTAAATTCAACAAGAACTCTACATCCAATGGATAAGAATCTACTTTCTTTTACTAATCTGTTCATGCCAAACTCAAGGTTGAAACAGATAAGCAGGGTAAGTGTTCAGCAATTTACTTTTCAATAGTTATTTGTGTTTCAGACTTTTAATCTATCCTTTCATAAGCAGCTTTCACGTTGGCATAGCTGACATTCTTTTCTAAAATCCAGAAAGCCTCTGGGAGAGTGCAGGCTTAGAAAAAACATTTTAAGGAAACTATATCTTTCTCTTGGAAATAATAAACCTCTTAAGAGCTTTATATAAATAACACAGTCAAAAGCTCACCTCTTTGAGGATTATTTTCATTCTGACCAAAGGTGAGGTTAACATTATTTGGTTGGTTGGTTTTTATTTACTAGTTTACCTTTAGTTTTCTAAGTGCCTAAAATACATTCAGTTTTCAAGGCATTCTGTTTTCTGAACATATAGATGTACAGATAAGTAGAATAATAAATACATTTGCACCTAAGAGAAATTAGTATTTGATTAGCTTTTTGCAAGTATGTAGTTGGCAGACTCTCCAACGAGAGAAACATAAATGTAAATTGTGTTGTGCTCTATGTTTCAATGTTTTCTACTTAGATATAATTAGTCAAAAGGCCAAAAATTTTATACATGTTTCCAAACTTAATAAAGAAAACATTTTTAGGACATTTAATTATTAAGTTTATTTCAGCAAACGTAGGTAGCTGGAACTAATTTTAAACCTTTAATTAATTGTATTTAGAGTGAGCTTCAAAATAATAATATAGACATTACACAACATATTACTTAGTAGATGCTTTACTCTTTACTTTTAGTTTTGTTTTATTTTGGTTTTTTTATATATATATTTTTTATTTATTTTTATTTTTGACAGAGAGAGAGAGAGAGAGAGAGAGATACAGAGACAGAGAGAGAACTGAACTGGGGGAGCTCCCAGTTCAGCATATGGTTCCTCACAGGCCGGGGCCGTGATTTGATCCCCGGTCCCCGGTGCTGCAAAGTGAGCGCTTAACCCACTGAGCCAATCCGGTTTCCCCTACTTTTAGTTTTTAAAAAAGGTCATAGACAATACAAGCCAAAGGAAATATGATAGAGATTAATACCATATGTTTACACTGATTAACATATCTCGCCCAGAAAAACAGGACACATTTGAAGCTCTTCAAGCAGATTGACAGGTCACATATTTTAAGAGGGTTATGTTGGGACTTGTGGCTCTTTACCTTTCTTAAGACACAGAGTTTCCTGAGATTTACAAGGACATTGTAACCCCTACTCAAGAAAATAGGACATACGTACATACTCATAAAATGCTTAGTAGACCTTGTGACTCTGATGATCTGATTTTGAAAAAAGTCAAAATCAAAATCAGATATACATAGTGCTTTATGATGTACATTTTCTATTTTTAAATCTAAAGACAAATGTGAATTCCAGTGTCTCTCAAAACTATGTTATTCTCTGAGTGAGTTACTTACTATTTTGGTATTATATTTGTGAAGAAACTTAACATTTCAAAGTAACTTTAAAGATTATAAATTGGCTCAAATATTTTGGATAACCATTTGGAAGTAAGGGCCACTGAGTTGTTTTTTTTTTTTCATATTTATTTTATGATTTTGACAGAGACAGAAAGAGGCAGAGTCAGAGAGAGACAGAGAGAAGTAGGAGGGCACAGAGCAGTCTTCATAGTTGTACTATGGAGACCTGGTTTTGTTACACACAGATGGGTGGGGGCAGTGCAGGACAGGAACTGGGCCAGGGTCCACCTGCATGGGAGGCATGCCCCCTTGAGCTGGGGGCCTCCCACATGGGGAGCTTTCCCTGGTGAGAACCAAACTGGGAACCTCCCGGATGGGAAGCACACCCCTAGTTCAGCATATGGATTTGCATAGGCCAGGGCCAGGACTCGATCCTTGGACCCAGGGGCTGCAAAGCTAGTGCTTAACCTGCTGAGTCATCCTGGCTTCCCCAGACCACTGACTTTTGAATGAACAAATCTACTTCCATAAATTTGTTTTAGAGAAATTACCTGAAACACAAATTCATGAATAAAAATTTTATGAATGATAAATTATAATAATATCAGATAGCACGTATTTAGTACTTACTATATACTGTGCTTTTTCTTTTCTATGAGTTTTAAGTCCCATAATCCTAACAGCAATTGCTGTGTAGATACTATTTACTATTCACCATTTTAAGAAAAAAAATTTAAAAACTGAGTGTTAATAAGGCGTTAATAATTAACCACACATTTCAGATAGTAAATGGAATAGCTGAGATACAAATCCAGGTCAGACAAAAGTTTTGCTTTTACTGATTTACATTTCATTGCTATAGGATGGACTATAAAAAAAGACAAAAGTTGAATTTAATCAAAAAGTGTAACTTCATAGAAATGCTTGGGATATATAATTGAATGTTTGAAAGCAAACTCAAAAACATTCATATTGAAGAAAATTTTTATACGATATAGATGTAATTTTATATGTGACTAAAAAAATTGCCAAGTATTAATAAAAATTGCTTTTGAATTTTGTCTCTATTTTGTCTACTTCATTAAATTGTCTACAAAATGTATGCATTACTCTTCTAAAAATAAAACTAAACCTTTAAGATATTTTCTGTAATTGTTATTAATTTCACAAGTCTTCACTTGTTAACCAGAGCTACCTAAAACTGAAAATGAGAGAACTACTGGTAAGAGCAATCTCTCTGATAAAAAAGCAGAACATGCTCCCTAGTGGTCATCATGGTTTTTACATTCTTTGTTTCCTCTTTCCTGTAAGAGAATTTTACTTACTTTCATCTGCTATTTGATGATAGTAGAAGAAAGTGGGCATCAGAATACCAGAATGCGTGGCAATAATTTCTAATTAAGATCCGAATTGTAGAAAACATTGTATACCACTTTGAAGAAATTTTTAAATCCGATCAATTCATTTAAATTTGAACATTTGACAATATTTTAGAATTGTACTCATTTCTCTTATTTCTTTTGCCTAGTTACATTTTAAAAGCATTTAGTTTTAAATTTTTCTAGATTTAAATTTAGCTTTATTTTTATACAGGCTAAATTTACTACCACGTAGTAAATTAGCTAATTTCTATATAAAGATGATGTTTTACAAAACATACTTTCTTTAAGTACTATATTAAACTTAGTGCTACAGAGTTCACAATAGAAAAAGCAGGGAATGGTCTTAGGAACTGAGATCAACTAAGAGAACAAAGAAAATAGGAGAACAATTCTTTTTATTTATTTATTTTATTAATTGTTAAATTTATTGGGGTGCCATTGGTTGATAACAATTACATTGTTTCCAGGTGTACAATTCTATATTACATTGTCTATACATCACATTATGTGCTCACCTGATTCAGAGGCATTGTGCTTATGATGAAGCAGAAATGTTTGTATAGTTTTTACATTTTTTTTCAACTTTCTTTTCTTTCCTGGTTATGTATATTTCACTTTTTTAAAGTTAACTGCATGTGTAGTGGACAGCTATCCATGATAAAAACATATTGCAGAGCCATGTCATTATGTGCTGCTATAAAAATACACAGTGTGTTCACTTCTATAAAAATGCATCAAACTAAATGCAAAACATTGTAATTTATATGTTTTTATATTTAAAGAGTTTCACACTTACAAAGGAGAGTTTAAAAGAATATAAATCAAGTTGTTATTTGTGGTTATTTCCATGAAATATAATCAAATAAAATGAGGAATTTTTCCTACATATGTTTGGATGTCAGGAGACATATGTTAATTTTTGTAATAAAATAGCATATATATACATTAACTAAATGAAAAAAAGATAAAAACTTACAATTTTAATAGGAAATCTTTTGCAGCATTCTCTTTTAGCATGTGGCTTAATACAAATTAAAAAAGAAAAAAAAAAGAGGTAAAGGTATAAAAATGAGTCAGGAAAAATTGCCAGAGCTCAAATAATTGCATTCAAATATTGTATATCTATAAAAGTATATTTCTGTGTGTGTGTATCACAGTTATTAATTTATATCAAAACTATTTCCAGCTATACCTAGAATCCACCACTGCCTTCCTGTCATTGCTGCCATTGCCCTATTGAATCAAAGGCAGTTGAACTAACTTTTGGACATATCAAGTGCACAGACATAATTTGTTTAAACCAGATATTGTTTTTAAAATTTGAAGCTAATTAACAGTTCATAAAATTACAAGTTTTTCTGTTTGTTTGTTTGTTTGGCTTCCTGTGTAGGATGAAAAAATCTGGAATATTTAGTCCACATTTCTACCTAGCAATTAACTTCAGGAAATGAGTCAATGATCCCTCTTTTAGATGCAGCATGTACTCTATGTTTTTCTTAATCCTGACCAGCCCTGTTTCACTCATTTAAATGAACAACCTGACCTTTGATATTGACTGTCATAAACGTGTCTCTTTGAAGTATTATTATGGCTTCAGAATTGATCTGGAGTGACTCCAAGATGTCAATCCTATTCTGTTAACCGAAGGTATTCATGGCCCTCTAGGGTTTAAAAGAGGCACTCGCAAATCTGCCACCATTTTTTCTCCACTACTTATTTTCCTTGCATGTCTCTTCTTTATCCAGAGCTCCTGTTTTTCTCATCATTCTTTCCTATGCTGCAGAAGTACATCTCCAATCATTCAGTGAAGTGAATCCTTACAGAGAACAAACCACATGCCAGACTTTCTGCTAGGTGCTGTGAATATAGAGTTCATAGCCCAGTAGGATAATAAATAATTAAATTTTTCATTGCAATTAAGTTTCTGTAGTTGATGATAATAGAGCACTTAAGGAAAAGTAACTTTGCCAGCAGAAAGGTCAGTCAAAACAGTCTTAATGAGGATAACTTGTAATGTTTCAAGAATTATTAGAAATAAATTAAGACAAAGAAAAGACACGTGCTAGACAAGCTGTGGAAAAAAAGGAACCCTCATACACTGCTGGTGGGAAGGCAAATTGGTACAACTGCTTTGGAAGACAGTATAGAAATTCTGCAGAAAATTGGGAATGGAGCTACCCTATGACGTGGCAATCCCCCTTCTGGGTATCTACCCCCAAAACTTGAAAACTTTAGTCCGTGAAAACATGTATCCTAATGTTTATTGTCATGCTGTTCACGGTGGCCAAGACACGGAAACAACCAAAGTGCCCCTTGATAAATGACTGGATAAAAAAAAGCTATGCTATCTATATACAATGCGATATTACTCAGTGATAAGAAAAGATGAAATTCTGCCATTTGCAACAACATGGATGGAACTTGAGATCATCATGCTAAGCAAAATAGCCAGACAGAAAAAGATAAGACCCACATGACTTCACTCATATGTGGACATAAAACTGAGAGCAACAAAGAAACATCTCATGGACACAGTCAATAGTTTAGTAGTTACCTGAGGATAAGGGAGGTGGGTGATGGTAGAGGAGGGAGGGGGAGCTAAATATATGGTGATTGAAAGAGTTGTATACCTAGAACCCATATAATTTTTACTAACCAATGTAACCCTAACAAATTTAACAATAAAAAAGGTAAGAGGGGGAAGCCGGATGGCTCAGTGGGTTGAGCGCTTGTTTTGCAGCACCTGGGACCGGGGATCAAATCCCGGCCCCAGCCCATGAGGACCCACATGCTGAACTGGGGAGCTCCCCCAGATCAGATCTCTCTCTGTCTCTGTCTCTGTATCTCTCTCTCTCTGTCAAAAATAAATTAGGGAAGCCGGGATGGCTCAGTGGGTTAGGCGCCCACTTTGCAGCCCCGGGGACCAGGGATTGAATCCCGGCACCGGCCCGTGTGGACCCATATGCTGAACTGGGAGCTCCCCCAGCTCAGTTCTCTCTGTCTCTGTATCTCTCTCTCTGTCAAAAACAATAAAATAAATAAATAAATCTTTTTAAAAAATAAATTAATTAATTAATTAATTAATTAATTAAAAAATATATAATTATTAAAAAAAAAGAAAGAAAAAAAATGTGTTGAGATGTGAACTTAGTATGTGATAATCATAATATATGGGTTGACTTTCTCTTGAGTGCTACCTAATAAGATAAGCATTATGTGTAACTTTAAATAGGAAAATCTAAAGGTAAAACAACCGCTAAATATATTGTCAATGCCTATTATTTAAAAAAAAATGTATACAGCATAACACATTAACATCTTTAAAGCATAAATGTTGTTGGAATATAAATAATTACTAATAATCTCTATCACTATGTTATTATTTTCTTAACTATTAGATAAATCTAGCCTATCCAATAACTTTGGAAATGCCAGAATCCTGTAATAAAGGCACTGTATTCTTATTAAAGAGACGTCTCAGAGAATAATAAAAATAAGTTTGTTGGTATGTGTATCTGGAATACCCAATTATTTCAGATTCAGCAATAAAAAGTGGGGAAGAGTAATAACTCAATACATTCTAGATCTCCATCTGCTGCTTCATCTTATTATTGCATATTGCTTTTAATAAATATAGCAAGATTCCAATCTTTGGAGAAAAACAGTCCTATTAAATGTGCCATGGCAAGTTTAAGAGAAAAGTAATATTTTGTAATTAAATGAATATTTTCACAAATATATGTGAGCTTACTTTAGATATTTTTAAAAGATTTTTAATCAAGAAAAGGGTAAATCTAGAGAGTAGGCACTCTATCAGAACATCCTCATATATAAAACATAATTTTTAAAAATAAATAAAGGATGCCAGGATGGCTCGGTGGTTTGAGGGCTCACTTTGCAGCCCCGAGGTCTGAGGATTGAGTCCCAGCCCCAGCCTGTGTATAGCCACATGATGAACTGGGGTGTGCTTCTCATGTGGGAGGCCCCCAGTTTGGTTCTCACCGGGGCAAGCTCCCCATGTGGGAGGCCCCAGGTTCAGCTCCCACTCAGGGCATGCTTCCCATGCAGATGGCCTCCAGCCCAGGCCATACCATGTGGCCCTGCACCCACCTGTGTGGAATGAAATTATGTCAAATATTAATGACATACAACTATGGAGACTGCTCTGGGCCCTCTCTTTTCTCTGTCTCTCTCTCTCTCTCTCTCTCTCTACCTACCTATCCATGTATCTATCTATCTCTCTGTCAAAAACAATTAAATAAATCTTTAATAAAATAAAATAAAAATAAATAACATTATATATTGTGATATAACGTTATATAGCTACATGAGCCCTTTATTCCCTAAGCCAATATATACTTTGCTCTCTTTTTATGACACATGTTATCTAACCAAGTAAGAGTATATTCTAGTGTTAAATGTTTTATAACTTTTTCCGAAACCAACAGTAGGCTCAAAGGCAAAAATAGAAAAAAACATGTTATGCAAAGAAAATTGATTAAACAAGATGTGCAGAGCAGACGAAGCATAATGCTAGTGCTAGGTTGAAGTGGGTAAAATATAGAAAGGATGAGACAGGGTGTATCTGAAGAGTTCTTCATAATTATCCAAGCAGTTAGTTCTTTTTTTTTAGATGTATTTTATTGTTTTTACAGAGAGAGAGAAAGGGGAGGGCCCAGAGCAGTCTCCACAGCCACACGTCATTAGTTTTTGACATAGTTTTGTACTACACTGGTGGGTGCAGTGTCATGCAGGACAGGAACTGGGTCAAGGGCCTTCCGGATAAGCAGCATGTCACCACGAGCTGGCGCCACACCGGGGACCTTCCACATGGGAAGCACACCCTAATTCATCTGGTTCCTCATGGACCAGGGCCAGGACTCAATCCTCAGATTCTGGGGCTGCAAGGTGAACGCTCAACAGACTGAGCCATCCCAGCTTCCCCTATTTCATTTATATATATAAAAAAAGACTGATCAAATTTTCAGGTGAGACGGTGTATTACATGTATGTGTGATGTTATTGGGAGTAGTATTTCTGAATGTATTGAGCCCAATGTGTAGGTTAATTGAGGGGAAGAAGAATGATTAAGTTCTAAGATCTGGATGGAGGGTGACAATCATCAGAAAAATGAAAAAAAAAAAGTACTGGATGTGAGAGGTAATGGAAAAAAAACTTATACTAGAGAATATAAAAAATGATGATATACTTGAGTTGAAATCTGTTTTATGAGGTAAGGATTTATTCAGAATTGCCCAAGAAAATAAGTGAACCTTAAGAAAATTGTGTTTGTGAAAGAAAAGGCTATTTATACCACTAAAACTGAAAGAAAGAGTAAATAATGCACATGAAATCATCCAGATGTTTTTTCATCTTGCTGGAAAGTATAGAACTGACACACTCTATGAGACCGATACTTTTATTGCCAGCAATAAATATTGTGATTTTGGCATGGGAAGAACAGAAGCAAAATTAGGGAAAGCATTCAGAAAATATTTTTCACTTTTCCATGTATATCTCAGGATGGAAGGTAGGCAGTAAGGAAGAAAAGAAAGAAGGAAGAAAATGTTTGAATTATATTTCTTATGTGGTAAGTGTTAAGCAAACATAAGACAAAGTGCTCTCTTCTTTTTCTTTTTCCTTTTTTTTAAACTGTCAAATACATATAAATACAGTATATTATATAAAAGAAGCACCTGATACTTTGGAAGGATATTTGGAGGACTACCTCGCAAATACTTTACTTTGAAAATAGTTTTCTTATTGTACAGATTTGACCCTGAGCTTTCTTCTAAATTCTACATATCGATAACCCTTTTTCCAAAGTGGTATATAGAAATGTTTAAGTTATCCATCTTAGTTTAAAAAAAAAAATGTAAACCAAACATAGAATATCTCTTTGAGTCTGCTCATGCCTCTAACGCTGCTCGTGAATCTCTCTCATTTTCAGTCAAACTTTTTAAAGCAGCCATCTACTCTCAGTTTCTTCACTTTCCACTTGCATGTACACTTCTGCTCTGTCCACACAGTGTACAAGAACTTCTTTGGCATATCACCAACAACTTCAGTCTCCTAATCCAGTCGACACCATTCCATGCTTACCTTTCTGGGTATATTTGCTTCGTTTGGTATGCCTGGCACCTCACTCCTTAAAACTCAAATCTTTGACTTATCAGGCCTTTTTCATTCTTGTTTCTCATCTTACATTTCAAATTTAGGTTTCTGTGTTGTTTCTACATTTTTTTATTGTTAAATTTATCGGGTGACGTTGATTAATAAAAATTACACAGGTTCCAGGTGCACAATTTTATAGTACTTTGTCTATATGTTACATTATATGCTCACCACCCAGAGTCAGCTTTTTTTTTCATGACCGTATATTTGCGTACCCCTCCCCCCTCTCCCACCTCCTCTCCCTTTACTCTCAGGTAACCATTAAACTATTGGCTGTGTTCATTACTAGCTCTGAAGCATTATGCAAGTAGGTTACTTGATCTATTTAGATTTCGGTTATATATATATATATATATATATATATATATATATATATATATATATATATATAAGAGATGTGAAACCTATATCTCATGGTTATTAAGAAAAGTAAATAGCAATGTACATGGAGTACCTATCATTTACATGAAGCATGCTCAAGTAAAGGGGACTCTTTTCATTATTATCTTTTCTTTTGCTAAAATTAGATTTAGAGTATAATTAAGCAAATTATTCCAAAACAAATGCAGTTTAGAAAAATAAACTAAACATAGTTTGAATTTCTTGTAAATTTCAACCTGGTGTAAGAAAAGCAAAATGTTTTCTTTTATCTTAAAAAAAATTATTTGGTTATTATTATTACCTAAATAATAATAATAAATCCATTTTTGAGAATATCTTTATTTAATTAATAACATTTTTTAAATCTTGGAATTGGAATAATGTGCAAAAGACACTAAATATGACTAAGAACTCAGCATTTTTTAAAATTATCTTACAAATGCTTGGTAAGAGAAGTAAGTCTGCTTTTTGCTTCTACCTAAACTGTCTTTTCTGTTGAAGACTTTTCTTCTGTGAAAATAAGGATGTTCAACCATGTACAGCCAGTGAAGTTATGATACATAAGCTGTTTTTCATTAGCTTCATAGCTTTAAACAAAATTCCTTGTGATCGAACCTCAAACAGTCTCCTGCTTTAGAATAAAATCTGCTATTATTGATGAAATTACATAGTAATACAATGCAGCCACATCTGGCTATCATGTGCTCAAAATATTCCCTCTTTCTACCCTTCTGTGTCAGGAACACACCGCTGTCTTGTTTGTATCTTTGTGTTCTCCTAGAAAGATAATCTTTTTCTATGGTTGCAACTGACCTATGAAAGCTCTTCATTAAGACATTATGTAAACTAGATTAAGAAAATTAATTTAAGCCTGATCAAAATGCTCTGGCAATTTCAAACAATATTACACTGAATTCTAATAAAATTATGCCATAGATTAATGAGCTTGAAGGCCTCTTCAATTGAGCATGATGTTCCCTATGGAATTAATCTCAGGAGTGTTCAGCTCAGCCTTTTCTTTGCAGCGTTTTCCTCTTTGGTTCTCAGCCACGTGAATTCTAGTCACGTTTCCCTCCCAGAATTCTCTATTGCATTTCTTTAATTCAAGTTTGTTTGGGTTCTGCCTCTCTGTGCTGTGGACTTAAATTTCAAAGTGAGCTGTGACACTTACACAAATGACCTTGTTTGTTTCTCTTCCCTCGAGCATCACTGTACTGTGCTGACTGCAGTCCAATATGTCAGACAACAACTGCATCACATAGTTCATCTCATTTTTCTTAGTTCTGTTTTCTCTTTGTTTTTTTCTTTAAGGAAAATGTATAGAATCAATCCCAGCTACTACATGATGTGCAGAAGTGAGTCAAGAATTGACATCATGGGAAGCCGGGATGGCTCAGTGGGTTCAGCACTCACTTTGCAGCGCCGGGGACCAGGGATCGAATCCCAGCCCTGGCCCGTGAGGAACCATATGCTGAACTTGGAGCTCCCCCAGTTCAGTTCTCTCTCTGTCTCTGTCTCTGTATTTCTCTCTCTCTCTGTCAAAAATAAAAATAAATAAATACAAATATATTTAAGAATTGACATCAGTTTAGTCTAGTAATTAGCTCAACATAATTGAAGATTCAGATATGAATAAACTATAAATATTATAAGCCCTGATTATATGCAAATGATATTAAAAACCAAAGAAGGAAGGGAAGACAGAAGTGATACACAAAGGCTATTTTTCCTTTTGTTTTATTGTAAGGATTAAACATTAGTTAATTAATGCATCAAATAAAAAGAGGTAACCACCAATGTAACCACCAAGAAGTCAATACAATCACCTAAATTGAAAGGTACAGAGTAGAAAGGAGGGGAGGCAGTAAGTAAAATGTATTAATGTCATCATTGTTCATGGTAGGGATTCATTCAATCAACAGTGTATAAATAAATATAAATTTAAGTGCCTTATAGCTTATAGTTATAACTGCTAAATGAATATACAAAGCCTTCAATTATTAAAATATGTTTAATCAGAGATTACACAATAAAATATGGAGGAAAAAAACACAGTAAAAAGCTTTACATAAAATATGACAAAACCAAAAAGAAATGTTTATTATATTAATATATAGATTGGCTAAAATCATAAATTGGAAAAAATAGTCTCTCATTGCATTGGCTATAAAGTAAAATGCTATGTAGTCAAAAGACATTTCAACAAGGCCTTGAGACAAATCTCTACTCCAAGGAGTCCCTTGTCTCCCAGGAGTGGACCTTAGGATCCCTGCCACCTTCAGTCATTGGCTGGGCACAGCCAGTGGGAAGCGTGGCCTGGGTACATATGCACTCAGAGGCAGATTTCAGATGGCAGCTGCCAGGCCCTAAATTAATTATACTTCCATGGTTGGAAGTCTGTGAGGCCCATTTTTATGCTCATTGTAAAGAGGCATTGTTTTAGTGATTGAAATGAAAACAAAAGCAAAAACAAAACATCGAAGTACTCTTCAAGAGTATGCAATTGACTCAAATTAACCTCCTGAAACCATTAATCATTACATAAGAGTGTGATCATCCCTTCTAAAAATCTCTTAGTGCTCTGCTATTCCCTTATATTATGTTTTACACTAACTTTTTGTTTGTAATCTATGTAAATAAATATAGTTAACTTTTTGATTTGTCATTGGTCTATTAAATTATCATAAATAAATAGCCACACTAGGTAGACACGCAGAATGGTAGGCTTTGATTTTATGGGGAGGGGGCAAAATTAATGTTTATTCCGGCTTTTTGTCATAGTCCTTGATCCTGCACCAACGTTAAGTGAGGAAAACCAAAAGGTTTTTTAGTTTTTTGTTGTTGTCTTTTTTTAATTGGAAAAGAAAATTATTAGAAAGTGAATAAAACAAAAAATGCTGTAAAATTCTAGAAAATCATACATAACATTCTCTTTCAAATTGGCAGAACATACTACCACCTACAATGAAACATTCAACCAATTTTTTTTCTGCAAATGCAGAGAAATAATGTAAGTTACATTCCAAATAAAGTAATAGATAACTGTTTCTGTGACAGCAATTCTACTCACTTAATATAGGCTGGGCTAGGACCACACTACTGATTGTGGGGATGGTTCTTTGATATAAATAGCAGATACTCTAACCAGAATACTTTTTTAAAAATACAGAAATTCAAATCAAAGGGCAAAGTCAAATGAAATTTTTCATATATCAAAGCAATATTAGATAGAAATCAAATGTTAATGCAATCTACACTGCTTCTGAGTAAGACTAAATTTAGCTCCATTGCTTGACAGTCTCCCAGGAGCTATGAGAATTCTTCCGGGGATCGTTTATATTATATGATTTTGACAAAGAGATAGGTGAAATAGAAGAATAAGGTCCCCAATGTCCTATGTGATTAAGTCTGAGCAGCAAGAAGTAGAATTGAAACAACTCTCCTGAATGGCTCACCCTTCTTCAGGAAGGAGTGGGAGTGGGGTGGGGAGGAGGGGAGGAGGAGTGGGGTGGGGAGGAAGGAAGAGGAAGAGGAAGGATGTTATGGCAACCTGGTAGTAAGAGACCTTATAGCTTAAATAAGTAGTGCCAACGAGAATATAGAATTTTGTATGTATGGAAAAAATTAAAAGTTTCTTTAGTCTGAGAGATCAAGAGATCAAAAGCCCCTTGAAAACGGAAAATGCAGGCCATCCAGTTTATGGGAACAGAGTTGCTGTTCCTTTCACATGGCCTTATCCCTCCCCTGCCCCATAAATCCTGACCTCATTTGCTTTAGAAGAAAGGCTGAGTATACTGGAGAACTTTAGCAAGAGGAGGACTCAATCTTTTATAACCCTGTTGAATATAGGCACCCAAGTCACATTACACATGGATCCGTGGAGGAGGGCTGACAAGCACAGATGTGGCAATGCATCGAGAACTGCAGGGAGGAGCCGTGGTAAAGGGCAGAGAGTGGGTACAGAAAAGGGTTCCTAGATTTGCATGCCTCCTGAAGCCTGACGATGTGCGTGGGAGAAGGAAGTGTCCATCCTAGAACTAGGGGCCAAAGAGAAAACTCTTCCCCACTCTTCTGTTCTAGCACCTCAGTCTCCCACGGAGTACCTTCCTACCCCTTCACTTCCTGTGTTCATTTTAGAGAAGCATTATCAAGTGACTACGGCTATAAACTCTGACAAGTGCGTTTAAACCGCTTGGTTTGTGTTCTTGAGAACACAAGAAGGAAAAACAGGCTTAGATTCTATTGATATGGTTTGGGCAAATGGCAGTGGAGAAGAAAAATTTAAATCAGCTCTTATGTGAAGCCTTTGGGGCTATTCAATGGACCGTTAACTGCAGTTTCTACTGTTGCATGTGTAATGGAACTGATGTGTCTTATGCTTATACTGTAAACACTCATAATGTCTAGAATGAGTTCTTCCATTTACACACTGCCCCATATTGAGAGGCGGCCCTCATCTCCTCCTGTGTGTTGTCTAACAAAAGCAGTATGGAATTCTGGAGGAAAGAGGGAAATCATAGCTTTCATAATCACTTAGACGACAATGGCTGCACCAGGAGAGGCGATTTTCCAGTACAAGGGTGCCACCTGACTGAAGCAAGTATGTTCTTTCTTAAAGTGTTGGAGGTCTGGAGGGGAGTTTTGCAATGCTGAAACTGAGCCCCTGAATCTTGGAGGTTTTGTCTCCCGGCCTGACTGATGTCTTTATTTTAGGGTCAGTCAATCAGATCCCAAGCCTTGTTAATCGGATGAAAATAGTGTAGCTGGTCTTGTCCTAGTGTAATTTTGGTATTACATAAAGTGTAATACTTTATGTAACTACCGCTTTAGGCCTAAGTAGTCTTGGATAACACCATGTACAACAGTTGACACTGAAACTGTGATTTCGCCCATGTGCAGCATAGGAAAGAAATTTCATCTAGAATAATTTCAATATAAGAGAGTAAAAGATATATATATTTTTTTTCCATTGTGGATGGGTCATTTGAATTGGTTGATTTCATAAATTGAACCAAAGAGCTAGCACAGCAAAATAAGTGATAGCTTAGACTGTAGGCAGTCCAACCTGTAGTTTAGGACAGCTTTAAACATGGCCCAACACAAATTCTTAAAAGTTTATGAAATTGTTCTCAAGACTTTTTTTTTAATAACTTCAGTTATCCTTAGTGTTAGTGTATTTTATGTGTGGCTCAAGACAATTCTTTTCCAATGTAGCCCAGGGAAGCCAAAAGCTTGGACATTGATGGCTTAGAGTGTGGGATGCTACTTCTCTGGATTTCAATTCAAGCTGTGTAAATTTCATAATGCTATTTAACTTCTCAAGCTGTTATTTTCTTCTTTCTAAAACAGACATGACACTATTACCTACTTCACAGCATTGTTGAAGAATGTAATAAGATCATGGCCATAAACCACTTAGCAATATTGGTCATTGAGTTAGAAGATATTTTATATAAAACTTAAGAGAAACAGCAGAGACTTTCTTTGAAATTTTAATACAAGTCATAATTTTTTTACAACTTTTTCATTTGCTAAAGATAAAAAATAATATCTCTTCTTCTATGACATCTGAACGAGAGCAGTGTCCTAATGGAGGAGACATCAGAAGACTGTGATTCAAGGTTAGCTAGTTTATTTTGTAGATAAATCCCAGAAATATTTGGAAAGTGAGACAGGAGAGGAATGGCAGCTAATACGTGGCTCCCTTTGAAGCAAGTCACCACAATAACTGGAGCTTATCTTGTTGGAGAACTGGGGGTAGGGAAAAGCATGCACCTCAGTGCACCTCAATGTTATCCTAGCCAAAGTTGAGGGAGCTG
Source organism: Craseonycteris thonglongyai (assembly GCA_004027555.1). Classification (NCBI taxonomy): domain Eukaryota; kingdom Metazoa; phylum Chordata; class Mammalia; order Chiroptera; family Craseonycteridae; genus Craseonycteris; species Craseonycteris thonglongyai. Next base: position 17,756 of record PVKE010015947.1, read on the forward strand.
GACGTTTATACCTATTCTTTTCAGTTATAGGTTGAGAGCTGATCTTGTGGGAGATTAAATCTTGGGCTGAAATTGGGTACTTTCCTTTTATGTAGAAGAATAACGTGGGTCTGAATATTTTTCTTCCTCCAGATCAGTTAGGATCTGATAATGCCACAGTATGTTAGGCTTTAGTTTATTATAGTTCACTCTTGAACAATGATTGCTGACTATAATTACATGTAAATGACAGTGTCAAAGACAGCATTTGGGAAAAGCTAAAGAACAGAGTTTTTCCCCAAACTCAAATGAGTTTGTGCAAATAGAGTTAACAACAACCACAACAATATTAAAACATCAAAAGAAACAAATCTTGATTTTGATGACATAAATTATTTTAATAGATAACTAATTTGAAATATATATAAGAATTAGAAGAAAATATTCCATTCTACAACCTGTATGTTTAAAAATTATAACTAAAACATAATATTTTAAGATTTTATTAAATGTAACTATATTTTAAGTAGTCCATCTTCATTAAAAATTATATAGGCTGCTTTCAAGTTCGGTAATTAGAATTAAAATTTTTGGGAACATCCATGTGCAAATTTTTGCTTGGGTGGATGCTTACAAGACATTAGGTTATATACCAAGGTGAATGAATGTTGATTCATATGGGAAGAGTATGTTCAGTTTCATAAGAGTCCACCAAAATGTCTTGCAAAGTGGATGTACCATTTTGCATTCCCAACAGCAATGCATGAGAGTTCCTTTCTCTACCTGCATTATTTTTCAGCAGAGATGATTTTCTTGTTAAGGAGTTAGTCAATGCCTTATGCCACCTGGTCACATGGTAAGAACTAGAATCCCCATGTCCCCTGGCATCCCTTATGTCAGAACACAAGACCAAGTTTCTGAAGGCCTCTATTCAGTCACAAAATTTTCCTGTCACAAATGTAAGGGTGGAAGTATGATGATGATTAATTCTTAAATTTGAAAGTGTTATATATGTTAGACAATTAAGGCAGTTGCACAGATTATTTTTTTTAAGCATGACAAAAATTTTTATTAAAATTAAAATTGAAAGCTTTTAACTCTCTATTTAAAAAAATAGAAACAAAAATAGTGTGGAAACTGAACTAGTTTATATATTTTACCTAATATAATATTTTCAAAACATGGTTAATGTCTCACCCTGAATGTATATCTATGTTACTATATCATACAAAAAAATGGCATGCGGTTTGATAATCTTATAGTTATGTAGGGAAAAATGATATTCAGGCTTAAATAGATTATGTAATGATTAAATGACAACATAATTTTAACTCTTACAATGTTTTATGCAAAAGGTAGTGCTTTACGAGAGGTTTGGGAAAAAGAAAAATGTGTAACTTCAATTTATAAATTTTTTTCCCACAGGGTGACTATATATATAAAGATGTACAAAAATAAACTGAGAAGTGCGGAGCATTAAGAAATGGAAATTGTCATATCAAGAATTTGTAAGTGAAGTTTCTTTTGCCACTAGGTGGCACAGTTAGCTGTGCATCTCACTGAACAAAGTTGAAGGAGATTTAATATTATTTGTTTTCCAGAGTATCTAGTACATTTCCCAACCATACTTCACAGTTGTGTGTGTCGGTGTTTTTTTAATTTATTATGTATTTATTATTTTTTGTAAGCAGTAGTACATGATACTTTTTTTTTAATTTTGGATTTGCAAAACAGCATAGTGATCAAATATTTATATACCTCACAAAGTGTTCACCAACCACAGTAAGTCTATTACCCATGTGACACTGCACATAGTTATTACAATGTTATTGACTATATTTTCAATATTGTACTTTACATCCTGTGACTATTTTTTAAATTTGATATTCAATGTTATTTGATATTAGTTTCAGGTATAAAATATAGTGGTTAGATATATATATAACTTACGATATGGAAGTGATTCCCCCTGATAAATCAAATACTCCTCTGAATACATACACACTTTTTATAATATTATTGACTATATTCCCCATACTGTACTTTACATCCCCATGACTCTTTTGTAACTACCAATCTGTACTTCTTAATCCCTTTACCTTTTTCACCCATTCCCCAAACCACCCTTCCCCAATCTAGTCATCATCAAATTGTTCTCTGTATCTATGGGTTTATTTCTGTTATGTTGTTCATTTATTCTGTTGTTTAAATTCCATGTATAAGTGAGATCATAAGGTATTTGTCTTTCTCAGTCTGACCTATTTCACTTAGCATAATATCCTCTAGGTCGATGAAAGTTGTTGCATATAGTAAAGTAGGATTCACAGTTTTATTTATGGCAGAGAAATACTGCCTTGTATAAATGTACCACAATGTCTTTATTCAATCATCTATTAATGGGCATGTCAGTTCTTTCCACATCTTGACTATTGTGAATAGTGTTATATAAATATAAGGGAGCATATAAATTTTCAAATTATTTTGTTTTTATTTCTTTGCATAAATATCCAGGAGTGGAATTGCTGGATATTTTTAATTTTTTGAGGAACTTCCATAATCTTTTCCATAATAGCTGCACCAATTTGCAATCCACTCACAGTGCACAAGGGTTCCCTTTTCTCCACATCTTTGCCAATGTCTGTTGTTTGTTGATTTATTGATGATAGCTATTCTGACAGTTGTGAGATAGTATCTCATTGTGGTGTTTATTTGCATTTCTCTGATGATAAGTAACTTTGAGCATCTTTTCATAGGTCTATTGGCCATCTGCATGTCTTCTTCAGATAAATATCTATTCAGGTCCTATTACTTTTTTATAATTGGGTTCTTTGTTTTCTTTGTTTTGAGTTGTATGTGTTTCTTATAAATATTGTATTAACACTTTATCAGATGTATGATTGGCAAATATCTTCTCTCATTCAGTAGGATGTCTTTTCAGTTTAGTTTTTTTTTCTATAAAAAACAAACAACGTTTTAGTGTGATGTAGTCTTATTTGTTTATATTTTCCTTTGTTTCCCTTATCTGAGGAGATATATCTGTAAAAATATTACTAAGGGTAATGTTTCAATATTTACTTCCTATATTTGTTCTAATAGGAATTTTATGGTTTCAGGGCTTACATTTAATCCAATTAAATGGACCTCTTTTATTTTATTTTTTGCATGTATCTGTCAATTTTTCCAGCACCATGTACTGAATAGACTACATTGGGGAAGCCGGGATTGCTCAGTGGGTTGGATGCTCACTTTGCAGCGCCGGGGACCGAGGATCGAATTCCGGCCCCGGCACGTGCAGAACCATATGCTGAACTGGGCGCTCCCCCAGTTCAGTTCTCTCTCTGTCTCTGTATCTCTCTCTGTATCTCTCTCTCTCTCTCTCTCTCTCTCTCTGTCAAAATAAAAAAAAAATAAATATATATATATATTATGAATAGATTATATTTACCCCCAATCTGTTCTTGCCTCCTTTGTCATAGATTAAAGGACTACCGGTATATAGGCATAGATTTATTTCTGGGCTGTCTAGTCCGTTCCATTGCTAAGTGACTGTTTTCAGGCTGAGACCATGCTGTTTAAATTGCTATGGCCTAGTAGTATAGTTTAATGTTAGGTAATGTGATAGCTCTAACATTGTTCTTCTTTCTGCAATGTCTGTTCAAGGTCTTTAAGAGATATACATAAATTTTTAAATTATTTGTTCCGGTTCTGAGAAAAATGCCATTGGTATTTTGGCAAAGATTGCATTAAATCCACAGATTATTTTGGGTAGTATGAACATTTTAACTATATTAATTTTTTTTTATCTGTGAGCATGGTATATGTTTCCATTTATTGATATTTTCTTTAACTTCTTTCTTCAGTGTCTTATATTTTTCTGAGTATAGTTCTTTTACTTCCTTGGTTAAATTTATTCCCAGGTATTTAATTAATTAATTTTTTGATGAAATTGTAAATGCAATCATATATTTAATTTCTCTTTCTGATAGTTTATTATTGGTGTGTAAAAATGAAACAAATTTCTGAATGTTAATTTTGTATCCTGCTACTTTACTAAATTTATCTATCTGTTCTAAATTTTTTTGGTGGAATGCTTGGGGTTCTCTCTCTATAGAATCATGTCATCAGCAAATAATGACAGTTTTACTTTTTCCTTCCCAATTTGGATATTTATAAGTGTTATGTGTTCTTGTTTGATTGATCTCATTATTATTATATAATGTCCTTCTTTGTCTTTTATTATAGTCATTGTTTTAAAGTCTCCTTTGTATGATATAAGTTTTGTTACCTGAGCTTTTTTCTCCTTTCCATTTTGCATGAAATATCTTTGTCCATCTCTTCACTTCCCATCTCTGTGTGTCTTTTGATCTGTGATGGGTCTCTTATAGACAACATACGCATGAAGTTTGATATTAGGTTCTGAATGCTTTCTTACCCATTCAACTATCCTATGTCTTTTGATTGGGGCACTTAATCCATTTACTTTTCAAATGAATATTAATAAGTACATAGTTATGGCCATTTTATTTATATTTTTGATCTTTGATTTCTCCCTTTTTCTGCAAAGTTTCTGTTGAGAAATCTGCTGATAGTCTTATGAAAACTCCCTTGTAAGTAACTAGTTGTCTGTCTCTTGCTGTTTTTAGAGTTATCTCTTTGTCTTTAACCGTTGCCATTTTAATTATAATATGTCTTGATATGGGCCTCTTTGGATTCATCTTGTTTGAAACTCTCTGTACTTCCTAAGGTTGTATGTCTACTTTTTTCATCAGGTTAGGGAAGTTTTCAGTCATTATATATCTTAGATAGATTCTCAATCCTTTGCTCCAGATCTTCTTCTGGTACTCCTATGATGCACATGTTTTTATGCTTGATGTTGTCCCAAAAGTCCCTTTAACTATCTTTGGGTGTTTTTATTTTATTTGTTTTTTCTGTTTACTATTCCAATTGGGTGTTTTCTGCTATCATTTTCTAAATCACTAATTTGATCATCTGCTTCATCTAATCTGTTGTTGCTTGCTTCTATTACCGGTATATTCTTCATTTCAGTTTTTTATTCTTTATTTTTGTTGGCCCCCCTCCCCCCCCATATACACACACACAATTCTATGCCCTTCTTTATGCTTACTATCTCTTTGGTGAAATACTCACTAAGTTCTTCAAGCATTTTGTAACCAGTGTTTTAAACTCTGTCTTTGGTAGATTGGTTGCCTCTGTTTCACTTAATTTTATTTCAGGAGTTTTCTACTGTTCTTTTATTTAGGACACGTTTCTTGTTTCATCATTCTAGCTGTCTCTCTGTGTTTGCTTCTTTTTATAAGGTAGATCTCCTATATCTCACAATCTTTGCCAGGTGGACTTATGTAGTATATGTCTTGTATGGTCCAGTGACGTAGTCTCTGTGATCACCTGTGTGTGTGTTCCTAGAATGTCCTTTGTCTATGTTATATGTATTCTTCTACTATAATTGAGTCTTGATTGCATTTGGTGAGTTATTAGGTGGAATTGATTCTAGGTCTGACTGTTGTAAGGAATGGTTATGCCCACAGTGAATCAACTACTGTATGAAGACTGACCCTCAGAGGGGTTTCATGCCAACAGCTCTTGTGCCTGTTGAGACCATCCTTTGGTGTGCTGCTTGTGGGGATAATTGAGTAGTGTTCTGGCATGGTACAAAGCTGACCTTAGAGTGTGTTATATCTTGTGTTTCTTGGGAGGAGCTGCCATACAGGCCCATTTCAGCCTTGACTGTCAACTGGCCCAGGGCTACCTGGTAGAAGCTACAAAGCCATATGTGTTTCGTGGCTCCCTGAGGTGGACCTTGAGGCAAGTGGGGGGTGTCCTCATTGTGAACCAAGGCTGGTTTCCACAAGTACTGGGCTTTGGGCAGCTTAGTAAAAGACCCAAGGTCCCTGGTAGGCCTGTTGTTACCTACTGGTTGCCTGTAAGTATTAGCCATTGAAAGAGCTTCTGTGGTTCTAGGGCCAGGCTTGCTGGTGACCTGAAAAGATGGCACCCTCCTGTAGGCTATACACGAGGCAGGCTCTAAACAGGGATGAGGGTAGTTATCATTCCAGACCTCACTCCCAAACCACATAATCTTGCCCCCATATGGCTCTGCCACTTCTTAAGTTCTCATACCTCCACCAGAGCCCAGTTGAGTGTTTGGAAGTGAATGAATTTGTGCTTGGTCCTTAAAGAGAACATTTGGGTTTGCAGCTGCCTTTTATCTCACCAGAATGAACAGAGTCCTCACTGACTTTCACTGCCAGGTGTTGTGGGGACTACTTTTCCTGGCCCAGGACACCTAGGCTGAGAAGCTCAGAGTATGGCTGGGATCTCTCTCTCTCTTCTGGAGAGACCTCAGCCACCAAGGTGTCTCTGACAGTGTTTAACCACTCCCTGTGAGTTTGAGGTCAGCTAGTTCACGTGTTCACCCCTCTTACCAATCTCAGTGTGGGCTCTTCTTTAATCCTTAGTTATAGGGGTTCTGTGTAGCTAGTCTTCAGATAATTTTTGAGGTCAGTTTTTTTATACTTTAGTTATATACTTTTAATGTGATTCTCAGAGGCAGAAGGCAAATCATTTACCTAGTCTACCATATTGGACCTTTTTCTTGTTTTGCTGTTTTAACTAATACATTTTACATATTTTTCAAAGATGTTGGGATCAGATACAATTATGTAATGATTAAAATAATGTCCCATGATCATTTCCATACCAAATTAAAGAGGGATTTCATATAGAAATGTTAAATGTATGAATAATATAGGAAAAAAACAACAACATTGTTCCTTGACCTTTTGTAAAATATAAAATCGCCAAGCATTCTCAATAGGAAGCATAAGCCTGATAAGCTAATTTGGATGAATTCTGGAAAACTAAAACACAAATCTGATCAAATACATACTAGAAATGAAGGGAATGGGGTGCCAGGATAACTCAGCAGGTTGAGCCCTGAGGTCCAAGAATCGAGTCCCGGTCATGGCCCAGCCCATGCAGACCCATATCCTGAACTGTGGTGTGCTTCCCATGTGTGTGTGTGTGGGGGGGGGGTCAGTTCAATTCCTGTTGGGGCAAGCTTCCATGTAGGAGGCCCTTGGCTCGGCCCCCGGTTTGGCCCCTGGCTAATGGGGGCATGTCTCCCAAGCAGGAGGCCCATGGCCCAGTTTCCACCCTACACAGCTCTGGGCCCACCTGTGTGGAATGAAACTGTCAAAAAATGAATGACATACAACTGTGAAGACTGCTCTGGGTCCTCCCCCTTCTCTCTGTCTCTCTCTGTCAAAAAGACAGTAAAATAAATCCTTGGGGGAAAAAAAAGATATAAAGGGAAGATGTTACTACCTTTTTTCCAACAATCAATTTAAAATATTATCATGTGGGTTATAGTATTTCAGAAAGAAATCAAATGAATGACAGAAATGGCATTCTTTGGGAGATATACTATGTAAGAGCAGAAAACCTACCTCCTAGCGATTTTTCACAGAGAAGGGCCCAGAGAACACAAAATATGCTAAATCAATAAGGAGACCACTGGTGAGAGTGGCATCCCATTGAGCACCTATAGGCCAGAGCTGATAGTAGACATCTCTGTTACAGAACTTATCACTCTGATACAATGGAGATAACAGAATACCAAAATGAGAGAAATCATGCACTTAAAATTCTGAAACAAGAAATATCATAATGAGCAACATGGTGAAGGTAGCAGCTGTTGTGCCAGACACATGGAGTTATAGAAATAGTTACTAGGATACATTCTTCCATGTGTATGGTAGATGGAAAGCCAATTAAGGTATTTCTTTATTAGTACAACCAAGAGAATTTTAACACCCATGATCTGGAGATACAGGGCAGTCATCTCAACAAAAAGTACCCAAAGCTGTGATATTTCAAAGCCTCAGAAGGATCGTTTGGGTATCCATGAGGAAGAAAAAAAGTCATTAATACTATAGAATGTCAATATGGCAATCATTTCTCTAGTAGCCTCTCTCCAAGGGAAACTTGAATTATTTTCTTCTGTAAGTGATGAGTGAAAAATATTTTAACAGCCATTGGATACAGGGTTTGAGTTGAAATTGATTCCTAGGGTCTGAAGCATTGTCATGGTCTCAGACAGGGCTCATGGAGACCAGGTATTAATAAAAGAAGTGAAGTTTCATTCCAGCCCAAGTTCCCCTCACGGTTCATCCACCTAGATCATACCCCATTTGGTGAGTATTTCCATGGTGCCTAGATATATATTGGAATGAACACAATTCATTGTTGGAAGAACAACAGCATTAGTTCTATGGTCTGTTGCAAAAGTCAAAAGTTACCTTTGAAACTCCCCTCTCTAGCAAAGGTAATTATAATAAATTTTTTAAAATCACAGTATAAGAGTTGATGGAACATGACAACGACTAGTGCTACCCTTAAAGATATAAAGAATGGTGGTTGTACCCATTAAGCCTCCATTTAATTCACAAGTTTTTCCTCTACAAAGATTACGTATATGACTTTTTGTGGATAAAAGGAAATTATCAAACTCAACCAAGAAGTACCCTTAATTTTATCTTCTGGGATAGATGCAGCAACTCTACTAAAACAGATCAACATAGCCTCAGGTAAATGGTATAAAGATATTGGTTTAGTGAACACACAATTTTTATCCATATGAGAAATGGGTTTACATTCACAGAATAGACAATAATATAGATCTATGCTCTTACTCAAATTACATTAATTCTTTTACTTTCTTTCATAATATTATCCAAATGATTTGGGATTGCCTAGACATAATATCACATTGTTACACTATATCTGTATCATTTTATTAATTGTATAAATGAGCAAAAAGTGGTAAGAAAGTTGGAGGCCTTGGTAAGACACATGCACATCAGAGGATGGAAGGTAAACTGATTTAGGGGCTTGCCACTTGGTAATATATTTTAGGCTTTCCATGGTTTGAGGTAACTGGGACAGTCTCTCTAAAATAAAGGAATATTATTTCACTTTGTACTTTCCACTTGTTACTGGGGGATGCTGGGATAGCTCACTGATTGAGCTCTTGTCTCCCAATCATGAGGTCTGTTGTTTGATTCCTGGCTCTGGCCCTTGCAAACCCATATGCTGTACTGTGAAACTGGTAACTGCCAGGATGGCTTGGTAGTGAAGGTTCTTGCCTCCTATGTGGGAGGTTTCCAGTTCGGTTCTCACCCTGCATGTCCCCACATCCACCTGTGTAGAATGAAGCCATGTCACAGCTAATGATGTACAACTGAGGAGATTGCTCTGGGCCTTTCCCCTTCTCTCTCTCTCTCTCTCTCTCTCTCTCTCTCTCTCTCTCTCATACACACCTTCTTTATAGATAGATGACAAAGAGACAGAGAGATAGAGAGATAGATAGAGAGTCTTAAAACAAAATAGAGATGCTGGGATACCTTAGCAGGTTGAGCACTTGCCTTGCAACTGTGAGGTCTGGCAATCAAATCCCAGCCCAATTCGTCCAAACCCATATGCTGAACCATGGCACAAGTGCAAACTGCCATGACTCGGTGGTGAAGCTTCTCACTTCCCATGCAGGAGGCCCCCTGTTCCGTTCCTGCCTTTCACAGCTCCAAATCCACTTATGTGGAATGAAACTATGTTGAAACTAATGATGTACAATTATGGAGACTGCTCTGGGCTCCCCCAACTTTCTCTTTCTCTCTCTCTCTCTCTCTCTCTCTCTCACACACACACACACTTTCTCTCAAATAAAATAAATCTTAAAGAAAAAAGTACACTGATCTCATTATTAGGTGATATTAAAAGTTAACAAATTTGAGTGGAACTTAAGATCAGAAAAGGGCTTTGCAACAGGCCTAGGCTATAAGGTAAGTAGCCCTGCTTCCTGGGCCATGTGACCCAACAGGCATCTGTAAATACTAAAGGACTGTGGTGACAAAGGCATCGTGTAGGGTTTATGGAAAACCCCAATAAAAGAATGACAGTGTAAACCTATAGGTTTTAATGGTATGACCACGCCATCTATAGGAGAGCCCAACCCCATTCAAAACAAAACAAATAAAACAAAACACAATAAAATAAAATAAAACATAACAAAAATAGTTCCTGGCGTGCTAGAAATAAACTATCTGACTACAGAATACTAAGTCACTGTGTGGCTACAGCTGCCCCTCATTAGCTGAGTTATATCAGACCAGCCAAGTCAAAACCTTGGTAGAGCCAACAGCAATTCAAGGTAAAACAGGTACAAGGGAAATCAGGCAGGTTCTGTGCCTGAGGGTGCAAGTTAGCTGCATGATCTGGTGGCTCAGACCTTCATGTCTTTCACCCCTGTTGCACTCACACATCTCTCACAGTTCACGTCTATGACAATGGTTATCTCAGATGTTAGAGGAAGAAAGAGCCTGAGTTTGTTTCCTGGTGAGCTGGCTTGGTGTATGGATACAGGCATAGAAGAGCCTGCTGCTGCTGCAGCTGGTCTGAAAGCAACAACTGCTACTTGATATCTCCCTTCCTCACTCGCTTTGTTAGTTTCCTTTCACTCTAGGCTACAACCTCTGATGAGTCCTCTGTTGCAATGTATCACCGGTCTATTTCTGCCTAGTTCATCTTTGCTCATCGCCTTTGGTGTTTGGTCTCCACAGCACTCATACAAGCACATCTCTACCTGAGAATTGTTTTGTTTTTTTCAGAGATCTTGACTTAAGACATTATCTGACTTAGAATGTATACTTAGAAAAAAATAGCAAGTGCAAAATTGCTCTTTGCTTTTTTTTTTTTACTTTTTTTGCTTAACTTTAGTACTGCTACTCATAAAATAGCACTCTTTTTGCAGAACTCTAAAGCTTTTGAGGGATGTTAGGATGTTGGAATTAGGTAAGAATGTGGGATTGTCTCAAAACTTATCAAACAAGTCCATTGTTGAAAAGGTATGACATTTTTACTTCCTAGATATTTGAGATATATATAATTATTTTACCTAAACTGCCTTCCTTTATTTATATTTGCAACATGAAATAGAAACTCAGACAAATATGCACACACTGAGGAAGCTGGGACAAGGTCACTTGGCAGTTGGGCTGGACCCCAAACCCTCAGGCATAGAAAGTGGACCCCAGCCAGACCCTACCCTGGGGTTCATGGGAGGCACAGGGGTCTCACGAGTATGTCAGGGCCTCATGGTTTATCTTGTCTTATAAAAAGTACAATCACAAAAATGACAGGATAGCTCAACAGGTTGAGAGCTTGCCTTGCAACCAAGATGTCTGGGGATAAAACCCCCACCCTGGCCTCTGCAAACCCACATGTTGAACTGTGGCTCACAACAGGTAACCACCAAGACAGTGGCAAAGGTTCTCACCTCCAATGAGAGGCCCCCCAGTTCGGTTCCACCCTGCGTGGCTCCCACATCCACTTGTGTGGAATAAAACTATGTCAAAAAACTGAAGATGTTCAACTATGCAGACTGCTCTGGGCCCTTTCCCTTTTTCTCTGTCTCTTTCTCACCTTCTTTCAAACAATAAAATACATCTAAAAAAAAGAAAGGTACAATCAGATCCAGTTTCTGAGAGGTCTGATAAAGAATTCAGTTTTATTTCATGATATTGTATTTGTTAAACTTATAAATTGTCATATGAATGATTTTTATTTTAAATGCCTTAATTTAATGTTAATTATTGAAAGATAAATACAATCTAAACATAATTCAAATCCTTAATTTTTTCTATTGAATAGTTTTTTATTGTAATTTTTAAACTAAAAACAAACATCCCTATGGTAAGTAAACTTTAGCATAATTGTAGAAATAAAAGTCAGGTCTATGAAAGTATGTGACAGGCTACACAAAAGTATTCCTCTGTTTTGAAAAAAAAAGTAGATACTGTTCTATTGTTAAAAGCTGAATTTGTAAAAGATCTTTTCAAAATATCACAAGTGACATGAAGATATGATGACCTTTATTCTGGTTAAAGTGAAATATTTTCCACTGGAATCACTTCCTTTTCTTAATTGCTCAATATCTTGACTGCTCCTGTCTGACTGTTGAATAGATATTGCATTCCTGTTACTGAAAAAAAAAAAGAAAAAGAAAAAAAATTACTTTGTTAAGTTATCTATGTAAGTTTAAATAATTGTTAAATATTGGAAGTATAACTTTGAGTAATAAAAAGCAAGAGAATAGGAAATATTTTCTAATGATATCTTGGAGAGATAACTTTTTTTGTTAATCATTGGTTCGACAGCTATATATACATTTCAAAAAATCTGATTGATTCTGGTTTTCTGATTGATTTTGTTAAGAAAAAAACAGATTGTTGGTAGAGATCAGAATCAATCCATTGGCACCAGGTTCAACACTATTAAAAATATCTCAAATTCTTTATAACATGAATAAGAATAAATAGAAGTTTGAATTAATAAATTTATCTCCCTTAAATAAATCACAAGAAACATTTATTGAATATTGCTCATCACCCCACTCTAACGAAGCTTCTCATCTTTCTTGTAATAAATCTAACAGTTACCTTATGCTCTTGAATGCTTAGCTGATCTTTTTAACAAATTCTTCTTTCAACTGTCACTAAATCTGATGACTCCATCTCCAAAAACCCTGAAGAAATTTCTCTTTAAAAGATTAGAAAAAGGGATACTGGGATAACTTAGTGGTTGAGCGCTTGCCTTGAAATCACAACATACAGGGTTCGATTCCCAGCCCTGACCTGTGCAAACCCATTTGCTCAACTGTGGCACAACCAATAACTGCTGGGACAGCATGGTGGTGAAGTCCTCCCCTCCCCTGCAGGGTGCCCCCAGATTGGTTCCTGCTCTGTGTAGCCCCAAATCCACCTGTGTGGAATGAAACCATGTCACAACTAATGATGTACAACTATGAAAACTGCTCTGGGCCCTCCCCTTTTGTCTCTCCTCTCTTTTTCCCATCTTCTCTCAAACAATAAAAAAAATAAGTCTTTAAAAGAATGTAATAAAAAAATATTAGAAAATAGGAAACTTTTTTAAAATGATACAAAGTATACACTTAATAGTTACATGCTCATGCACATTGAAACAATATTGTGAATCATTTAAAGAAGCCTAATCTCCATTCATTTATTCAACAAATATTTATTGAATTCTTTTTTTGTCAGTTTCTCCTTTCAGTTCTGTTAGTAGTAGCTTTGTAAATTTTGGTGCTTCCTGATTCAGAGGTCACATCTTGTTGTTTTATTGTTCCCTTTATCATTATGAAATGTTAATCTTTGTCTCTTATTACCTTTTTATTCTGAAATCTGTTTCATCAGATATAAATATGGTCATACCTGTTTTTCTCTGGATGCCATTTGCTTGGTGTATTGTTTTCTACCCTTCCAATTTGCATCTGTATTTGTCCTTGTGGCTGAGGTGTATCTTAGAGGCAGCATATGTTTGGGTTTTGTTTTTTGAATTCAGTCTGTTACTCTGTCTTTTTATTGTGAGTTCAGTCTATTTGCATTTAGGATGGTGATTGATATATGAGGATTTTCTATAACTATGTTATTTTTTGTTTTCTGGTAGCTCATTGTTTATATTCCTTCTTTGCTCTTTCTTTTCTGTCAGTTATTTTATTTTGATAGTGTTCTATGTATTTTTTCCCTCTGTTGTTTTTTTTGTTTTTTTTTATGTGTCCCAGTTCAGCATTTTTTTGAGTGGTTAACATAAAGTTTATGCCGCAGTCCATTATCTTAAGCATGCTTCTTATTTGTATTCTCTTTTGGAAATTTAAGCCTTTACTTTCTCCCCTTTTATGTTTTTGTTGTTTCATTTTATCTCTATTTATTTTTACTTTTTGTTCCAGGTTGAATAGGCTCATTCAGTATTTCTTGTAATGCTGGCCTTGAGCTAGAGAATTCACCCAGCTTCTGTATGTCTGGAAATGTCTTTAGTCTTCCTTCATATCTAAAGGATAACTTTGTTAAAGAGGTTATTCTTGACTGGTAATTTATCTTACAATATTTTGAATACTTTATTCTACTCCATCCTGCCTTGTACAGTTTCTGTTGAGAAGACTGGTGTCAGACTGATGGGCCTTCCTTTAGAGGTTTTGGCCTTCTTATTTCTGACTGCCTTGAGGATTGTTTCTTTCTTTGCTTTGATCTTTGACACCTTCAGTACAATATGCCTTGGGCAGTGGTCAGCAAACTGTGGCTCGTGAGCCGCAGTTTGCTGACCACTGCTTGGAGAAAGTCTGCTAGAACTCAGAAATTTAGGGATCCTGTTTTCTTCTTGGATTTGGGGTTCTAGTTCTTTCTATACATTTTAATATTTATTTATGTATTTTTATTGTTTTTTTGACAGAGAGAGATACAGAAACAGAGACAGAGACAGAGAGAACTGAACTGGGAGAGCTTCCAGTTCAGCATATGGTTCCACACGGGCCGTGGCTGGGATTCGATCCCTGGTCCCCAGCGCTGCAAAGTGAGCGCTTAACCCACTGAGCCATCCGGGCTTCCCCTCTATACATTTTAGAACTTCTCATCTACTATTTGTTTGAGAAAACTCTGTCTTTTCCTATCCGCTGCTCCCTCCAGAATACCCATTATTCTTATGTTCCTTTTTCTAAGGTAGTCAGACAGTCCTTGTAGAGATCTTTTATTTGTTTTAACTCTTAGGTCTCTCTCTTCTTCCTTCTGTAACATTTCCTTATGTCTATTTTCAATATCCCTAATTATAGCCTCCATCTGGTCAGCTCTGTTTTCTATGCTAGCCGTTTTATTTTTCATCTATTTTACTGTATTGTTTATCTCCAAACTTTCTAGTTGGTTATTTTTTATAGCTTCAATTTTTTTGTTGAAGTAGTCCTTTTGTTTGCATATTTTCATTCTGAGAATATTTTACTGCTTTTCTGTGCTTTGCTGCCTTTTGATCTTTCTGAGGGTCTTTAGAACTGCAGTCTTGACTTCTCTGTCATTTAGATCATATATGTGCATATCTTTAA
>PVKE010015948.1:0-32690 GCA_004027555.1 Craseonycteris thonglongyai
GCCATTTTAACTATGTTAATTCTTCCAATCCATGAACATGGAATGTCTTTCCATTTCTTTGTATCCTCTTTAATTTCTTTTAAGAGTGTCTTATAGTTTTCAGTGTATAAGTCCTTCACATTCTTTGTTAGATTTATTCCTAGGTATTTCATTTTTTTGTTTGCAATGGCAAAGGGAATGGATCTTCTCATCTCTCTTTTGTTAAGAAACTCTTAAGGAGGAAACCAGGATGGCTCAGTGGGTTAAGCGCTCATCTTGCAGCTCCAGGGTCCAAGGATTGAATCTGGCCCCGGCCCGTGTGGACCCATATGCTGAACTGGAGTGTGGCCCCCAGCCCGGTTCTCTCCAGGGTGAGCTTCCCATGTGGAAGGCCCCCAGTTTGGCCTCCAGCTCACGGGGGTGTGCCTCCCATGTGGGAGGGTCCCTGCCCATTTCCTGCCCTGCGCAGCCCCCTGCCCACCTGTGTGGAATGAAACTACGTCGAAAACTGGGCCATCCCCCTTCTCTCTGTCTCTGTCTCTCTTTCTGTTAAAAACAATAAAATGAAAGAAAGAAAACTAAGACTTCAACTGTAATGATGGAAAATAATCTGAATGAAAATGTTTTCCACGCCCATGGATAGAACGATTTTATATTTTAAAGATATCAATTTTATTGAACTTTATCTATAAACTCAATGCAGTCCCAATAAAAATTCCTGTTGTAAATTTTGAGATATTAAGATAATCTTAAAAGTTTTACATTTCATTTTTCGCATTTAGTTCTTTAGTCCATCTGGAAATATTTTTATATGGTGTGAAGTAGAGTAATCGTATCTTTTTCTATATAGAAGGTTAATTGTTTCAGCACCTTATATGTAATAATAGCCCATTTTTTTTTTATTGATTTGCAATGTCCTTAAACTCCCATAATAGAGAATTCATTTTTAGTTTCTGTATTCTGTAACAGTAATGTTGTTCCTGTACCAATAACAACTCTAATTTTCTAAGATATCTAGTAATTTTGTTGTGGAGAACAAGTTTCTCACTTCTATTAAAATTAAATCTGCTATTCTTGGCTTTTTGATTTTTCATATACTTTTTTGATTAACTTGTCAAATTTTATTTAAAATATTTTTGGGATCTTTTTATTTTATTAGAATTTATTAATGAATTTGAGGAGCAATGATATTTTAGAATTTAAAATCTCTTCATCCATAGCTGTGCTATAATTTAACATTTCTTTAGTGACTTTATATTTTTTATAAAAATTTTACAATTTTTTTCTACAGTGATCTTGCAATCTTTTGTTTGATCTATTATATGTAGTGTTCTTGTGAATGACATTTGAAAGTTACATTTAAATATAATTTCTACTGGTGTACTTAGGAACACTTGTGGATTTATCAGAAATGCTTTATTTGTAACACAGTAATCTTATTGAGCTCTCATATTAATTCTAAAATTTTTCTGTAGATTCCTTTTATTTTCTTTGTAGACAATTACATAATCTGAAAATATTGGCAGTGCTATTTTATATTTCTTTCAAAATCATGTGAGGGTTGTCCAGAAAGAATCCAGCCATATAACCATTTTTGTTATATTGACAATTGCTGGGTTTTTTCCTGGACAGCTCTTGTATATTTTAGATTTATTTTCTTGGCTTATTTTACTTATGGAAATATGGTATTAATAAACAGTAGGTACCCTTATCTTGTCCCTAACTTGAAAGGAAATGCTTCTCATGTTCCCCCTGATGATAATGTGATATATTTATAGGTTATTTGATAAATATCCTTTGGTAGGAGAAGAATGTTCTAATCTTAATTTCTAAGAGTTATTATTTTTAAAACCAAGGGATGTTAAATTATATTTAATGTTTTTGTTCTTTATTGTGTCATGGATTTTCTTCCCACTGATCTCTAAATATCGTGTTTTACTATAATAGACTTTCTAATGTTAATCAGGTCTTCCAAAAGTAGAATGTCTTATATACTTGTTTATATGCATCCATTTTTTCCTAATAGTTTTGCAAAAAAATACAAATACTTTTGCTAAAATTTTATTTTGGATTTTTATATCTGAGTTCACGAGTGAGGTAGGCCTATACATTTTCTTTATTATACTATTCTTGTTCTGATAGAAAAATCATATTAGCCTTATAATATGAGTTATGGAGATTTTCCTCTTTTTCTATTCTGTATTACAGTTTATATAAAGGAGAAAAATTTTAACTTTTTAAAATAGATCAATTATTATTACTTTTTGGCTTATGAATTATTTAGTACTACTTAAATTTTGCTAAATACATGACTAAAAAATTTTTTGTTAGTGATTTTGACTTTTATTGCATATTGATCAATAAGCAGATAATCTTTATATTTAATTTTTGTTATTTTTCAAGATTGTTTCATACTAACGGTCAGTTTTTATAAATGTTCTATTTTTGTATAAATTTATTTTTTAATTATTGGATGCAGAGCTGTATATCTGCTTATTTGATTAAGCTTATTAATTATGTTATTCAAAATGTTCATGGTTTTATAAAATTATTTTTGTCTTCTTAATTAACCCATTAATGATTAAAACTCCAGCATTCATTGTGGATTTCTTAAATCTTGAAGTTTTTACAAATTTGTTATATATATATATATATATATATATATATATATATATATATATATATTTAAAATATTTATTTATTTATTTTTGACAGAGAGAGAGAGAGAGAGAGAGAGAGAGAGAGAGAGATACAGAGACAGAGAGAGAACTGAAATGGGGGAGCTCCCCAGTTCAGCATATGGGTCCTCACGGGCCAGGCCGGGATTCGATCCCCGGTCCCCAGCGCTGCAAAGTGAGTGCTTCAACCACTGAGCCATCCTGGCTTCCCCTGTTTTATATATTTTAAAGATACATTATTCGATGCATATAAGTTGAAATCTTCCATAGCTTCCCAGTGAGTTTTTCCTTCAACTGTCATTCAGTGTTCTTCTTTGTCTATAACAGTGCTTTTTGTCTTATACTTTATATTAACTTCATTTAATTTAGCTATCACAGATTTGTTAAGCTTAGTATTTGGTTGGTTTTGTTTTTTTAATATATTTTCTTTATATTTTTATAAATCCTAATATCTTATGTAGCTTTCTTGTTAATGCATATAAATAGAAGTTAAAATCTGATTAATTTATATTAATTCTTGTTACTGATATATTCAGTTTTATTTCTAAGATATTATTTTGTGCTATGCATTTTAGCTAATATCTAGCTTATGTGGATTTTAGCTTATATTTCTATTGGCTTATTTAAGACTTTTTTATTCCATTTTATTTCTTTATTAATTTGTAAATTTTAAATATTATATCTAATTTTTAAGAGCGTTCTCTTAAATTTTTAACATTTATATTTAACTTAACATAATCCAAATTAATCAATACCTGTATGTGTCTACTGAACAATAGAGGGACATTAAAAGGTTTTAATACCAATTAAGTTATTTCAAAATTAGTCACTATTGCTATTAAGGTTTTACAGAGACATTGTTTGTCTTGATTTATGTATACGTTCATTATTCTCTTTGTATTCAATTTCTGTTCTTTCTTTTTTTTTTTTTTTTTGCAATTTCTGAAGTAAATCCTTTAAGGACAAGGATTTGTGGATAATGAACCGTTGCAGTATTTGTCCAAAAGTATGTTATTCTGTACTTCATCTGAAATAATAGTTTACCTAGGAATAAAAATTAAGTTCAAAAGTTGCTTTCCTTTATACTTTGAAATGTTTTTTCATCATCTTCTGGCTTCTTCTGATACTGTTGCAGAATCTGAAGTCAGTCTAATGTTTGCCTTTTCTCATCAGTGATTTTAAGATTTTTCTCTAATTCTTGGGAGTTAGGTGTTTATCAATGATGTGGGTGTGTCTATGTTTCTATTTACATGGCTCAGGACTCTACCTGTCTAATCTGGTCAATTCTTATCTTCCTTCAATTCAGGAATTTTCCAAGACATTAGCTCTTCAAATATTGCCTCTGCTACATTTTAACTCCTCCTTCTCCAACTTCTAATTGTTTATGTTTGACCTTCTCATTTTATCCTTCATGTGTCTTAATGTCTCTTTCATGTTGTCCATTTATCTCTTTACCAAATTTTGAGTAGTTTGCTGAAATTGTTCCTATTCATTAATTTTCTGTTCTTGATTTTTGTGTCTTTTGATTCATACTCTTGATGAGTTTCCTTATATATTTTGTAATTTCGGATAATGAGTTTATCTTACTTGGGCTGTTATCTGGGGGAATCCTAAGCAACCAGGTCATTAGGTTATTTTCCTAGAATTGTTCTACCTTTGATGCAAATACTCAAGGGGCAGAATTTTGTGCTAATTTATCAACTTAAGAGTTGCCAGACACAAAGGTATTATATATTTAGATTCCATAATCACCTATAGAGTAGGCCTAACATTTTTTTCCTCTCCTGGAACGCTATTTTTGCAACTAGATACCAACAAGCTTCCATGCAATCTCTCTGTTATGTTAGATTAATTTTTTCTGGTCATTTATTCATGAGTTTATTTAATAATATTTATTGTGCATTAACTATGCTACACACTGTGCTAGGTGTCAGCTACTTGCCATACAAAGATGTACTTGATACAGATCTCAAGAAACCCAGATTGTACAGTAGCTCAGTTAGTTCTTCAAATGTTACAGTAGCAAAAATATAGCAGAAGTTTCTGCATATCAAGACAGTAGAGCTTCCTCGGGAGTTAGTCAGGCTCAGTTTGTGTTTGGGCATAAAGATTTTACTTCCTTCCAAGCTGGTGTTGGTGGTATAGTGGTCAGCACGGCTGCCTTTTGGAGTATACTTCCTTCTTTAGATTCCAAACAGGAAGTTTTGTTTATATGTTTTTAACTCTTTTCAATGAAAAGAATGAAGTGTTGGCATGAATAACCCTGATCAGTCTGTGCTGCTCATTTTTCTAGTTCCACATTTCAACCAAGCCTAGAATAATGGTCTAAAACCTTTCTCCTAGTACATAGGTCTCCCGTAAAGGGGTTTCAAAATGTGGGCTGCTTAGAATATATGAAAATGATGAGCTATCAGAGGCTCATGCTTCCCTGAAGTGGTTAAATGAGTGAATATAACAAAAGATTAATCAGCAATGTTCTTTTGCTGTCTACTACTTGTTAGTGTTACCCAACCTTATTAAAATAATAACGATAATAATAACAAAGGTGGCTTACAAACTTAACTGCAATAGTGCAAGCTCACTTTTCACAGATACTTCCTGTGCCCAGTGCTCTGTTTTATAGCTACCTTTCTAGGATCCCACCCTCCCTTTCCAGTCACACATTTATACTTATTTCTCATTATAGATATAATTTTCTTCTTCCCTGTGGCACAAATTTATTTTTCGATATGATTTATTTCTCTTGGATTGATTCATTAAATTACGTTTTTCCATTGTATTGTGATAGGGCCTTTCATTCATTTTTTAAACCACCTATTATTTGTCAAGCCCCTACTATATGGAGCTGGCACTGAGAATACAGCATTGAGAAAAGCAGGCAAAAACCCTGCTCTCATAGAGATTAATTCTTGTAGGTAAACAGTAAACTAATAAAAATAAGTCAATAATTTTAATTAAAATAGTGGTAAATGCTAAGAGGAAACAAAAAAAGTTTATAGGAATTGCTTTGAGGATCTGTACCTATGTCACATTACCTGCAGTGCACTCACTGAGATTTGCATGCTCTTTTGGTAGAGAATTGATAGGAAAGGGATAAGAGTTAATTAATGCATTAGGCTCATTGTAGTAGCCCAGTGCTAGGTCATGGTAACTTAAACTAAGATGATGTCTAAAAAGAAGAAAGCAAGAGGGATATAAAATATGAAAATTACTTAAAAGGTAATGTTGAACCCATGAATGTAGAGGTAAAGTGTGTCAAAAATGACTCCTTTGTTCTGGATTGCACTATTGGTGCTAATCTAGAGCAGTTCACAGTTTACAGGGAGAAATGAAAATGGGTATAATGAGTTGATGTATTTTTGTAATATCTCTAGATAGAATTATAGACTAAGTGGTTGGGGTTCAGTGTCTGATCTGAGCTGGATATACATATTTGGGAGTCATCAGCCAATGCAAATAAAACGCTTACACTTATTTTTCAAAATAAATGAAAATATACCTTCCCCTAAATGGGTTCCCACATGTCTTTCTCCATAGAATTAATTGCTTTATCCTTAAGGATAAATGAAGGAAATAAATCCTTAGGGTTAAGTGCCTGTCATTTTTTTTTTCTTTTTCTTTTTTTTGCTTCCTATTTTTAACTTCTTCGTGAGTAATAATAATAAAACCAAACAATATATTGCACAATCTCAACAAAATTAAGTTATATATAGAGAGGTTAAACCGCATAAGTCCATTTGAATGATTTCCTCAGGGTAGAGAATCAATACATATTTGTTGTTTGACCAAGTCACACTAAAAGTGTTGCTAAATCACTTTAATGAGGGCTTATAGTTGAGTTTGTTGTAAGAAAGACAACTGTGACCATAAATACTTTTACTCTCCACTTTAAGAAGACAAGAGAAAACCCTTCCTACTCTGGAGAGGCTGACTTTGGCTGCATCGTTCAGTGACCTGGCATAACCTCATACCCAAAGTTTTAGTCTGTCACTTATCCTTTGGTGGGCCATGGGCCTTCTCAGCTAATGTAATTTGGCAAACACAAAGTGTTTTATGAGGCAGGCAATATGGAAAGAACTCTGTAATTTTGAAAAATGATTTTGCCAATGTTTTTAACCACTCACCTTCCCAAATACTGTGCCTCAGTCAAATTCATTTACAAAAACCTTGTATTTTCCACGTCTTTTTCCATTCCCTCTCTAGGGACCAAGGACTTGGCATGAACCCTACTTCTAATAGCCTCATGGGATCAGCCTGAAGAATCAGCTGGAAGGACCAGGAAAAGACACTACTTAAGGGGCAAGTTCAAATTACTATCAAAGACAGGGAGTCAAGGGACAAAACCGGAGAAGCAATGTTGCATGTTGGGTAGAGGTTGGGGCTGTAGGTGGGAAATGCCACGAGAAGTCAAGGGATCAGCAGGGGGCCTCTGAGCTACGCAAAGATGCAAGGAATAGAGAAAATACCAGTAGACACAGGTCCAGAATGTAGCTCTGGATAAAGCAAGGGTGTCAGGCGTTTCTTCTAATGGATCTGGAGGTGTAGAGTGTTTAAAGGCTCAGGATCATGTCAGTCAGACATCTGTGTTCGATCGCTTCACACCACTCCCTTTTTCTGGAATGCTTTCCTCTTCTTTGGCCTATCTAAATCTTCTTGGTTTTCTGTGGAGCAGCTCACGTCCAATAGCTCATCTGACTATTGATATAATATTTAATTGATCTGAGAGCCATTGGATGAAAAATCTATATTCTAATAAAAATGCCAAGTCATTGTAGCACGTTGGTTTTAGGAGGTAAATTTTGCGATCTTCCCTGTGTCTCTAAGCATATTCCCCCCTACCCCCCAAAATTTCAGAGAGTTTTTCTCTTCTTTTGCTTTTGAAAAGTTTCCATTTTCAAGAAACAATTACCTAAGATATTTTAGTTATATTTTAAGATTTAAGGTATCATAACTTATTATTTATACACCCACTTGAGGTTAGGAATCATGTTTTACTTATGTTGTTTTATTGACTTTTTAATAATCATGTTTATTATTTATTAAGTGCCAGTTATATTCCAGATACTTCAGCTATATTATTTTTAATGTTCATAAAAAACTTTCCAAGCATGTATGTCATCCCCATTTTGGACTGGAGAAGGTTAAGCTGTTCAAAGTTTAAACCAGCAAATGCTGAAGTTGAGGTCAGAACTCAGATTCGAGCTCTCTACATGACTCCAAGTGATGTCAGAGTATTTGTTGAATTTATTTATCTGAATTTTGGGTACATAGTTTATCTCCTCCATCTCCTAGAGTTTCTGTGAATGTCTCCAGAACCAGTATAGCAACCAATGAGAGAGAGAGAGAGAGAGAGAGAGAGAGAGAGAGAGAGAGAGAGAGAGGAGAGACCCACGTTTTGTGCCTCCTCATTTCGTACAAGAAAAGCACTAGTGTCTTTCTTCTTTTTTGCCTTCTGGTCATTTTCCTTGTTCATAAATGTGCATTTATTTAAAACAATGAGTTTTCTTATATCATACTTTAACCCTTTTTTCCCATCTCTCTGATGTAATTTTCCATCCGTAATTGCCTGGTTTAATCTATATTTACAATTTTTCAAAGGTTCTCTAGGTAACTAGCTAAATTCCAAGCAGTTAATCCATCCAGCAGGCACTAATTTGAATGGCTTTCAGCAAAATTTATTTTTCCAGGGAGCTAAGCTATAATAATTTTCTAAACTAAAAAGATAAACTTTGTGGAGTTGCTTGAACTGCTCAGATCTGACCTTGAAACTTATTAGGCCCTACATGCTGTTCTCCAACTCTGCTCAAAATCCTTCTCTGTGCCCCCAAAGCCTACTTTGACTGGTCCCTGTCATGTGTTCACACAATACCAGATCAGCATAGACTATCCAATGGTGGAAATAATCTATTGAAAAAGGTTTTTAGGGTTTAATCCGGAGATATATAAACTATGTATCGAGTGCTCAGTGTGTGCTCAATGCATTTAACAAAAAGTTACATATATATACATACATATAAGTTAATAATGGCAAGATGATGTTGATTAATGTGTACTAGTTGAGGCTTGTATCAGGTGCTGAGGGAGTCCAGAGGCCTGAGCAAAGCTGCAGAAAGACCCATTTGAGTAGGGCCCTTGATGGTTGATGAGAGGCTCCCAACTAGGGAAATTGGGGTCAATATTCTAGGTAGAATCAACAGCTAGTACCTTTGCACAAAACGGGGAAAAAGAAAAAAACAAAACAAAACAAAGAAGGTTTGTGAAATGTGTGACATCTGGCCACTTGCGGGTACTCAAGTATATAATTGATGCTTGTTCTGTTTCAGGTTATGTACCAAGTCCTTAAATGATGCTATTTCATCGACTCTGCACAATAAATCTTGCAGATTAGTTTTGGTTTTAATTCCATTTTCCATGGTAGAAACGAAGGCACTGAGACTTTAGGAATCTTGTGAGAGTTTACAGTTATTAAGTAGCAGAACCAGGCTGTCTGACCCCAGAGCAGTGTGCCTAACTGTCATGTCGTATTGCTTTCTTCCAGGTTCTTTCAGTGTTTGCTGATGAATTAGAAAAGTTGTTAATGCATTTTCTTTTAGTAGGCACTTGTGTTCTTCATTAATAATAAACTCCTATATTTTCATAACACTTCATGAAATCTCCAGAGGAGAAAAGGACAAGTCAGACCCAAAAGAAAAGGAAAACCCTAAAAGGTGGAGGAAAAAGGTTGGTTACAAACTCAATCCTGGATAAGTCATAGATCTGAATACCCTCTTGGGACAGGAAGTGATAAAGGCCCTCATTCTTAATGAAAGCTAGCAGGGTGATGGGTGCCAAAAAATATGGAATGCAAGATTCAGATAAAAAAGTGTCTCATTCACTGGGATTACTGTGCCAAATTTTATAAAAGGAAGGTAAAAAAAACATATGGGGGTTCAGATACTTAATTTTTTGCCATGCTCTGCTTGTATTACTGTTAGATATCTTTAAGAACTTCCTGTATTCTTGCCTTTATTATCTACAAAGGGTTCAGGAGTTCAACATGGATCTGGGGCAATAATCACACGTGGGTGCCCCAGATTCCAAGGGCTTTGGGGAGCAGATTTGTGAGAAAAGAGTGAAAAGGAAGCAAGAAAGAGGATGTTTACTTTTCATAAAGAGACCCTGCCCTAACTTCCTGAACTCAAACCAGTCTAGACTTGTGTTTTTCCATTTTACACAATGTCCGCAACAACAGAATAAATTTATTAAAACCAAACAAACTGGGGGTTGAGTTTTGGCATCGAAAGTCAGACAGAAATAGAACCATCAGCGTTAGAGTCGAGTCTAGTGGCTGATTTACAAACCAGTGGTAGATTAAGGCTGCATTGGCCTTAACTGAACCAAAGTTATTTTCACTAGGAGGAGACAATGGGGAGGCAAAATGTCTGGCTTGGTGCCCAGGATGGGAACTCGTCAGTTCACCAGCCCTGCCTTCTTTTCCTTCAATTTTCAAAACTCAAACTGTTAGCTCAAAGATTCCTTGCAGTCATTTTTCCCATCACCATATTTTGTGTGGAGGAAACTGAGACTCAGAGAAGTTAAATGTTTTTCTCTTTCCAGTCATCTCATTAGAGGAAACAGTATATTGCTAAATTACCTGACAGTACCCCCAAAGGAGGAGTTTCAATTCTGGCTTCTCTGGGCTGGGAAAAGTAATGTGGGAACAATTCAATTGACACACACTTAAGGATAAGTTCACAGAATCAGCTCTCTTAGTGGATAGATTCCGCATTTGAGAATTTTCCAGTTTTCTCCCTTTTCTTTCTTAGCCATTTCAGGCTGCCTTTTATGGTGCTTCAGCCTCTAGACCAGGGAGCATGTGTGTCTTTGTGAAGTGTTGGTTCATAGGAGTTTCCGAGCCTAGGCTAAAGTCAATGCGTATTTTTACATTTCAGAATACTTTCCATTCCATCTCATTTTATCCCTACTACACACTGGTAAGGAGGTAGAAGGTTCAAATGAACTTCATTGCGTATGTAGAAAAAATGAGACACAGTGATGTTCCCAAGTTGACATGATAAATTTATTGGGGAAGTCTGGATTTGAACCCAAATATTCTCTTTTGATTCAGTTTTCTGAATAGCAGGCCACACTTTCCCACCACTTCATCCTATAATATTATATGAATTATAGAAGTTGTGTAATAAATGAATACTGGAAGGTATGTGTACTCCTATCTTCCTTCTCGCAGAAGAGGCTTTTAGTTCACTTGTTTGGGCTAATTTTAAAGAGACATATGGCACTTGAAATCCTAAAAGTCACTTATTTTCTGGATTCCATTGTTTTAAAATTTAACTTTCCATGCCTAGACTAAAGAGACAGATCCTTTCATGGTCTCTTTGTGATGAGCAGTACTTTGTGCCTCTTTAAAAAAATTTTTTTTTATGATTTATTTTAGTGTTTTGAGAGAAGGTGAGAGAGAGAGAGAGAGAGAGAGAGAGAGAGAGAGAGAGAGAGAGAGAGAGAGAGAAGAGGGGAGGGCCCAGAGCAGTCTCCGTTATTGTGCATCCTTAGTTGTGATATGGTTTCATTCCATACAGGTGGATGCGGAGCCATGCGGGGCTGGGACCCAATTGGGGGCCTTCCACATGGGAGGCAAGAATATTTGCCACCATCCTGGTGGTTACCAGCTGTGCTACAGTTCAGCACATGGGTTTGCATGGGCCGAGGCTGGGATTTGATCCTCAGACCTTGCAGTTACAAGGCAATCACTCAACCTGCTGAGCTATCCTGGCTTCCATGTGCCTGACGCTTTTAACGAACAGTCATTTTCTATGACATCCTAAGACACAAGATGTCTTACATAAGTGAAAGTTAATGACAGTCTTTTAGTTGCTGAGCAGAGAAATAACTCTGATGGAAAGGATAGCGATTGGAGAAGTGTCTTTTTCCTTAGGAGACTTCCCAGTTCCTTGAAGTTTCTGCCCTTCATATAACTGTGAATACTTTGCTCAGACCTTAGAGGCTGAGCAAAATTTTTATCTTGATGGATTTTTGAGTATTTATTTAAGAAGCATCTCCTTTACAAAAACATAGTCAAGAATTTGTAGAGGTGCATGAGAAATTAATATTATGGTAGCTCCAAAAACAATATAGTCTTTGCTGTGTTTTGGGTTCTATTCTGTTTTTGGTGACTCAGAAGTCTAATATATGGCCTCTTCCACATGCATTCCTTTGAAGGTCCTGCTTGATGGTTATCAGAGCTTTCCCATTCATTCATTCATTAGTCACCTAGCAACAAAGCCCTTTTAAATTTCTTCTTAAAATTTCTCTCTTCTTGAAACTCAAAAACATTGTGTTTAAAACTGGACATTCTGAGCACTATGTGGAAATTGTGTTTTGTGACTTGAGCTTTTTGGAAATGGCCACGCTAAGATACCAAGATGTAATTAGAATCACACAGATTGGAAAATGGTGACTTGCTCCTTGAGGAAACCCTGATGAACTTGCATATTCTATAATTTAGCAAACTGGGAAATGAGAATGTGGAAAGAGCACTAGAGGGTCATAAGCTGATGACAGTTCTAAAACTGTAGCCCTTAGTACATTGCCATTTTAACACGTGCTCTGGCTGCCATAATTACATCTACCCTTAAACCCACTGGCTGCTATTTTTTTCCAAACAGCAGCTGCCCCCAACAGAGCAATGACTCTCTCTGCCTATTAGCGCTTGCCTTACCAATCAACATCACATTATTGGCTGCTGCCATTCTTGCTTTTCACAATCATGTAACTACCTTACCACAAACCGCATGCCTGTTCATACACCTAACATTTCCACTTGTTGACTGACTGAGCCCCTTCCCGTCCCCACCCCTGGTGTACTGTTAGTGGTGTGAAAGGAAGAGCACAGGATGTGCATGGGATGAGTCAGTCCAAGAGAGGCTGCAGGTCTAAGGAGCCAAGTCACCAGTAAGTAGAAGGGCTGATGAAAAGTATCCAGCCATGTAACCACTGTCCTTATAATGACAATTACTGGATTGTTTCTGGACAGCCCTTGTACTTCCCATTTTTATTCTGTGGCATGTTTGCCAAAATGTGATGGAGTGCCTTTTAGAAGTGGTAAGATTCTCATAGTCATGGTACAAAGGGTAGAAATTACAGGGCAAGACCATAATTTTCAATATACTGTTCAATATGTATTCATTTTCCTCCAGACACTTCTTTCCCTGTTCTTGCCCTTGTGCTCCATCTGTCTCAACCTTTGACTCATGTAGTGTCCTGGAAAAACATCCTATGAAGAGATGAAGATGGAGGAAGAAGAAGAGACAGAGGTCATGGGTTGGTAGGAAAGTGATAATGGATGGACTACAGAGTGGGTATTTATTAGCAAGAAAGAGGATATGCCAGAAGGAGTGAGGAGCAAGAAGTAGAGATAAGAAGGTAAGGCACCATTGCCTCTGTACAAAAAAGGAAATGATGTTTAACAAGAAATTTGATAGGATCCATGAAATTTAGTTGTTAGAAAGAGGCATTATGGTCAGAATTTAGAGTTAAATCTGAACAGTTTTTGTTCACTTATAAATGCCTATTCAAGTCTTTGCTTTATTATTCTCATCATTTGTCATCATCATCATCATTGAAATGTTTGAACATTCTACAAGTACATTAGGAATTCAGACCATGTTGGAAGAGGTCATCAGGAGGACATGACCTGTTAGCTAGATGTGGGCACTCAGAACCTCCTCCCTCTTGCCCCTGCCCTTAGAGGGTACATACTGCTTACTCTCCCCATAGAGCTGTTTCAAGGACATAAGCTTCAGAAAGCAAGGTGGTGTCAAGACCATCTGGAAAGAATATACGATTGAACCCTGTTAAAGTCGCTATATAAACCTTTAAGATTCTGGTGGGTGGGTACAGAGATCTACTCATCTTTTGGCCACCAAGCCTCATAAGTAAGTTGCCTTGCTCATTCAAACTGCCACCTACCAATCTGGAGTGGTCTGCCTCTTTCTTCAGTTTCTCCTTGCCCTCTGTGTATGGGTCCCAGTTTAAGTTCTCAGCTGGGGACTCCCAAGTTTGCACACCCATTCCTCAATTTCCCATTGAACTCAGTTTTGTATTTGTTCTACTTTGGGGAACCAGATGGCTGAGGAAGGGAGGGGTTAAAACTGAAATTACACTTTGTGCGGTCTGCTCTGTTCCCTGATACATATTCATCACATGGTGGAGCTACTCAATAAATGCATGATAAATGAATGAATGAGTGACCTTGGAATCCTGCTATAATAATTTTTGTGTGTGTGGGTAAAGATAACAGGCATATGTTCTCTCCTAGCCCCAATTCTATCAAGGTGGAATTATTTGATAAAATAAACGTGTTCTTTCCTCATTCTTTTGCATAGCATTGGCTCAGTGACTATGGGACTCTGAAAGAAGACATTGATTGAGTGCGTGCATAGTACATGCCAGGGTAAACCACAGTGATAACCCCAATCTTTTTTTAGCTCAGAAGCATTCTTTACCCATGTCTTAGTCTGTTTAGGCTGCTATAACAATGTATCACAGACTGAGAGGCTTATAAGCAACAGGAATCCATTTCTCACAGTCCTGTAGGATGAAAGTTTGAGAGCAGGTTGCCAGCATAGTCAGGTGAGAATCTTCTGGGTTGAAAACTTCTAATTGTATCCTTACAATGGGAGAAGGAGACGGTATCTCTCTGGGGTCTCTCTTAGAAAGGCACTAATTCTATTCATGAGGACCCCACTCTCATGACCTAATCACCTTCCAAAAGCCCCCTCCACCTAATACCATCATATTGGACGTTAGGAATTTAACATATGAATTTGGGGGATACACAAACACAGACCATAGCACCACTGCTGGTGGGTGTTATGACTGATGATAGCACTTAACTGAATCCCACTCACCAACCTCCAACCCAGAGATTGCCCTCTGCTGAGGTGAACCGTCTTGCCTGGGATCACACACCTTTCCTGTGTGCAGCCTGCATCAAATGGTCAATGTGAGAGTGTAAAGTTCGGGCCACCATTCTCCAATTTGGGACAACACTGCAAGGACATTTCATGGGATAGTCTGAGCCTTTGTTGTCACTATATCACAGCCCAACTATTTCTTCTGCCCAATCCTATGTTATTTCCACACAGGTCCCAAGAGCCTTCTCCACTAAACTTCCCTCAAGGAAATTTAGTCTCAGAGCCTTCTTCCTGGGAAACTTCACCTCTAGTACAACATGTTTGCTAATTTTGAAACCCTTACTTACTTCACCACAACTACAGTGATGTCAAATTTCATCTATTTTTTCTTCCTCAAGCCCAGGCTAATACCACATTACCATATTATTATAAGACCAGGGAGCCTCCTGGAGAAATCGCATCCTGTTCTTAAGACTTAGTGCAATTGTTCAGACACTAACACAATAAAGTCCGAATTCCACACAACTTTTCATAACCTAGAAGTGGCTTAACCCCTTACCCCTTCGCTCTTCCTTACCTTTCACTCCTAGTGTGACTCAGATGTTTCACTGTCAAACCCACAGAAACAATGACCTCTGCTTACAGATCGGAAAGACAAGAATGACACACTGGCCTAGAGTAGAAATGGTTTGAAGGAAGGGGAACCTCTTTCAGATTTACAAAGGTATGATTTTAAATATATTTTTATTTATTTATTTTTGACACAGAGAGAGAAAGAGATACAGAGACAGAGACAGAGAGAGAACTGAACTGGGGGAGCTCCCAGTTCAGCATATGGTTCCGCACGGGCCGGGGCCGGGATTCGATCCTCGGTCCCCGGGGCTGCAAAGTGAGCGCTTAACCCACTGAGCCATCCTGGCTTCCCCAAGGTATGATTTTAAAAATTCACTTTTTGCTTTGGTTTCTAGAGTACCGTTTCCCCAAAGCTTTGAAACACAACGGAAGTTTTTAACTTTCTTCTTTTTTCTATTCTCTAGGTTTCTCCATGTAAAACTGCTGCCATTAGGAATATGAGTCAGTTATATTGCACTTCCTGTTATGTGTGTCTCTGCTTCGAAAACTGGATTCTTTCCAAAAGTGAAATAAATAAGGGCTGGTTCCAAACTCAATTCTGAAGTTTGTTCATGATGAGCCTCTTCCCATTTGAGGTAGACTCTTCCCTCTTGTGGCTTTTCTTCCCCCAGCTCTGGGGCCTCCTCAGCCCATTACCAGCCTTCTCTCCACAGCATCCTTCTTCTCCTTTATCCAACTTTCCATGTTCTGCTGTTCTCTATTCAAGACCCAGAATCAGTTTCATGGCTTTCCACATTGCCTGTTGTCACTACAGCGGACAGGTCCATGTTCCACAGCTCATCACCCAAGGCCAACTTTGGTCTCTTGGGAGGGAATTTGCGTCGCACACTTTTAGATAATTTGTAAATATTTAAATGAATGAATGAGTCTATAAATAAATAAAATGCTTTTTCTTAATATACCACTTAGTACCTATCCTACACCCACACACTCAATGTGTTTGTGTGTTAATAGGGGTCTGATATAGACAGCATTCTTTCCTTTGCAGCATGACCAAACTAGGTGAGTTGGCAGAGGAATCCCATGACAGGAGGCTGTTGGGGAATTCTAGTAACCACATGCTTCAGATGTTTTCACATCTTGGGCCTTGTTGACCCTGGAGAGATTGTTCTTCCCAGGGCTAGCCAGTTCTTAAATATAGTGAACAAGTCACCTGCTGGGGTGTTTTTAATATGAAAACCTAACCAATCCCGGGCCTATGCCCCAAACATCGCCTTTACTGAGCTCTCAGAGGGCTCACACTCTGGGCACCACCATCTGCCTGCCTTAATCACCCCAGAACCGGGTTCCAGGCAACTAAGGACAGCTTTACACTAGAGCCTGATGAAATTACTCAAACCAGCCATCCTTGCTTACCCTGCACTGCCTGTTTCTTCTACAAAGACCACAATAAAAGCTCATGCCTGGATTTCCTCCTTTCTCCTTCTGGCTCCTGACCAACCCTGGCACTGCTGTGTGACCCTATGTGGCATGGCAGTTCCCTCTTACTGGGAACCGAAGCAAACTATCTTTTCAATGGCACTAGCTCCCCATCTGTTGGCCTCACCACACCTGAGTAACAATATTACCTACATCTTAAAAGGTACCTCAGGTACTTCTCTAATCTGAAGGATGAGGTCTCCCATGCTAATTCTTTACGATCTGAAAGGAAGCATATCCCTTTCTATAAGCTCGGACAATGGGAGAAATGACTGTTACTCAGAGAAGGTAGTGTAGTATTAAATAAAAAAATGTAAGTAATGATTGACTTAGCTTAGTATGTGGTATCACCTGGGATCTCAAAAAATCTTATGAATTATTGTATTATCCGCAGTAGCCTGGAGTTTAAAGGTAAAAAGTGGTTTTCTCCTGGTCCCGGGGCCCCCCACACAGAAGAGGTGAGACTCAAACATCAGCCTTCCTGGCACTGCTCTGACTCACACCCTACACCCACTTCTTCTTTCTATCATCATCTTCCAACTCTTCCAACATCTTTTACAAAGTTCTCTTGTATAACACAAACTGAGAAGATATACTCAAATTCAATACCATAAAGATAAAACAAAGCATACGAAAGAGAATATATAATAAAATTGTTATCGAGCATCATGAAGCAGCAAAACGCACTGTAAAGACGTGATGAACTATGTGGTCAGTGTTGACCTTAGTTAGTGGGGTAGGGGGACACTTCAAATAAAATGACTGAAAATTTAATCCAATATTGAACAAAATGTAATTCATGGAAATTTATTCGCACTTACCAAATTCCTATACTTCTTTGGAATTTAACTATTTTAGACAAGAAGGAGGGTAAGTTGAGAGAGAAAAATGGTAAAATAAATCAAATGACTTGGAGATAAAAAAAGTACCGCTGAAACAGTAGATTATGAGTGAGGAGTAAAGGCTGGATACGAGGGCTGCAAAGCAAGCAGGGAGGAGTGGAAGTTGCTATTTGGAGATGGTGATTGGCAGCTGCTAAGAATTTCTGTGGAATGTGAGTAAGAAGAAAGAAGCTTGTAGGGCTGAGAAACCTCAGCTGGATAGCAGGAAAAATTTCCTGACTGTAAATGTCAAGAGTTCTGGTTCACAGGATCAGAGAGAGGCTTCTGGGATGTGCCGATCCTTGGGGTATTTTTCAGTCTCAAGCAAGAGACTGTTTGGAGGTTGTCTGCAGCCCTGCGGATGGACTGGACAGCCTCCTCAGAACCCATTAGTGTCGTGTTGCTGAGAGGCGTGCCCCACACTGCCGCTTTCACAGTGTCCTTGCCAGACGCTGCCCCCAGCTCTGAGGCTGTGGAGTTTTCCCCACTGAAGGGAACAACTAAGTCTTTCACGCTCTGTCCCTCACTTGGATCAGTCCTTCGGTGTACACTGTGGCTTTTTAGCTCTTCAGCACTTCAACACTTTCCTTTGGAGCCAAGGGCTTCCTCGGAACAATGTAGCATCTGTGTGTTGACAGTAACAGTCTGTGAGCCAGACAGTCAAACTCTCCCTCCCACAGGGGCTGGATTGCACACCTCACCTGCAATAATCCACATGCTGAGTCAGCGCTTCCCGGTCCTCAGGCTAACCTGTTACCTGATTCAGTTCTGAGATCTTTGGCCACATTTACACTAATCCTCATGCAGGATGGTCTCTACCCACCTCCTATCCCACCCACAGAGCGAACAATAACACATTAGTGGCTCATTGGCCTGACACTAAACAGTGGGCACTGAAGGGTGAGGTGCATACTGCTTAGTTGGGCAGCTGGGTATTTACAAAAGGTTTGGCCTGCAAAGAGATGCCAGTCTTTTCCTATAACATTATTGCCTTTTATTTATTGTGCAGCTGTTGATTTACACAGGGAGTTAGGAACACTAAACAAGCATAGAATTTTTACACGGTCTGTTTCTGCTGAGTTCAAAAACTTGGGAACATCATTTGACTTCTGGCAGAAAGATAATTCCAGAGAGGTGTTTGAAACCATCCTTTTGTTCCTGGCCCTGAGTCAGAGATGGGGACATGTGCTTATGAGGAAAGTAAACTTTCAACCCTCAGATAAACCTAATAGAGAAGAAACTATATGTTTTGTGTAAGTTGCATCTCAAGTCCAAATTCAATATTAAATGACAAAACAGACCAATCTCTCTTGAGGCATGTCTCTCCTTTATAAGGGTATCACTATAGTGGTATTCACATTTTTCTTAAAGCCTTCACCCAGTGGTATTCTTGTGTAGTGTATGGGCCTATATGGTATGAATGCATAAGAGAAAATTACATGGGTAGTAAGTGAGTATGGGAAAATTAAAAGAAAGGACAAAGCGAGTAAATAAAAATTTCAGGAACAAAATGGAGCTATGTGTGTGTGTGTGTGCATGTGTAGGGCCTGATGATCCTGTTGTCGAGTGTCTCTGAGTTTTGAGTTGCCTGTCTTTAGTCAGCATAAAGTAGACACTTAGTGGGATGAAGGAATATCAGGGAGAAATCAGAGTTCCACCTTTGCAGTCTTATCTTCTGATTCATGATTTTCTCTCTGAAAAACATCATGACACTGATATTTAGAGTTGGAGTGCACTCTTGCTTTAGAGCTCTAAGATTAGCAAATGGAGCTATTTAGTTACTCTTGGAAGTCCTACATCTACTTGCAATTTTTATTTCATGAACTCTTTCTATGGAATTTGATTTGTGTCTCATTAACATCGTACACACAAGGGTGAAATCCAAAATTCAGCTCCTTTGAATAGGAAAGACCTTTCCAAAACATGCTTTTGTAGTTCTGTTCCCTTGACTATATCTTAACAAGCATCCAGACTGCCTAGCCTATTCTCACATACTTTTGCTCTTAATAAAGTCAAGTGAAGCCTAAAGGATGTTTATTCAACAGGGAATAAAAGAGACAGAGAAAGGAAGAAAACTCTACTTGGCTTTCTCATGGTCTCACACTTACCAGCCGTTTTCCGTTTAGGAATCCATCACAGAAGTTTTGCACATGGTCTACGGAAATTTTTGCCATGGGGAGCGTATCCCACTCCTCATCAAGGGTTCGATATATTGCTAAAGCAGGCAGCTGAGAGTCCTTTAGTTTGAAATATGATATCACCTTCCCATTTTTATTCATGCCACTGTCCACCATGATAAAAAGAATCTGCATTGGAGGAATTTGAAAGAGAAAGATCTATCTGAGGTCCCGGGGGAGAGAGACACCTTGTAATTGTGGCAGATTACATTGATTAAGGTTATGGTTTGTGCCCTACAATTTAAATCTCAATTCGATTAGAATAAATTTGTTCTTACTTTGCATTGCTTAAGCATTTTATTCCTTTGATCAGGTTGACTTAATATTTTAATTCGTTTCAGGTGTACAAAAAGCATAGTGATTAGACATTTACATACCACACAAAATATACCATATGAAGTACTATTCTAATAACTATGTACCCATCTGACACTGTACAAAGTGGCAGTGTCTGACTATATTCCCATGCTGTACCATATAGCCCCGTGACTCTTTTTTTCAGTTACAGTTGGCATTTAATATTAGTTTCAGGTGTACAGCATAGTGGCTAGACATTTATAGAATTTATGAAGTGATTCCCTGATAAGTCTAGTACCCCTTTGTTATACATAGTTTAGACAAGATTATTAACCTTGCTATATTAGATTATCATTATAGAATATCATTATATTCTCTATGCTGTACTTTCATCTCCGTGACTATTTTGTAACTACCAATTTGTACTTCTTCATTGCTTCACCTTTCTCACCCAGCCTCCTAACCCCCTCTCCCATCTAGTAACCATCAGTTTGTTCTCTGTATCCATGGGTCTGTTACTACTTTCTCTGTTTATTTCATTCTTTTGATTATACATATAAATGAGATCATGTTGTATTTGTCTTTCTCAGTTTGATTTATTTCACTTAACATAATGCTGTCTAGGCCCATCCATGTTGTCACAGATGGGAAGATTTCATCCTTTTTTTATGACAGAGTGAGATATATGCACCCTATGTTTACTGCAGCACTAATTAGAATTGCCATGACACGGAAACAACTGAAATACCCATCAACAAATGATTCGATTAAGAAGTTGTGGTACATATGTACAATGCAATATTAGGTTGATTTAATTTTAGAAACAGAATAATTAGAAGAGACTTTAGTGATTAATTAAGAAAATAGAACCTAATGATCAAAAGTGGAAAAGGAGTTTTGAATTTTGCCTCAGGTGCTTTCTAGCTGTGTGACTGTGAGCACGGTACTCAGCTTCTCTGACACTCAGTGCTCTCATGAGCAAAATGGGCTTTTGTGGGGGGAGATGAAATGAGAGGGTGCCTTTAATATTTCTAGTACAGTGTTTAGTATATGGTTAGCATTTGATAAATGTGAACTATGTTATACTATTAAATCAAAATTCTACCCTAAGTAGAAATATTCTTTATGATATTCTGGTTAGTGGATCAGCTACATTCAGTAACACTGAAAACTCTAGGGGTTAGGAAAACAACTATCAGAAAGTCAGCTTATTTTTAGCATCAGATAGTTCTCATCATTGAACAAGTCTCTTAGTTCAGTGCAGTCACCTTGACATAGTTGAAGTTTCGGTGATACCAAGCAGAACTGTACGAAGTGGAGAAGGGAAAGAGATAAATTTGTATGTGTTTATTGATGTCAATTAGGCATCAGGTCCATGGTAGGTGTTTGATGTGAGAAATAAGGCCTGAAGTCTAAAACTTTAAAAGATTATGGCAAGGATTAAACAAAGTGTGACTAACAGGTGATTTTTATTTTGAATATCTTCGAGTCTCTATTTTCTCTCCATTTCTCAACACAGAAAAATAGAAGTAGAGTTACCACTAGTGGAGGATGTTATCACATGGGTCTACAATGGTACAAAATACAATGTCTTTAATCTTAAATCAGAGTAATGAGATTTATGATGTCTCAGTTCTTATTTTATCTTTTAAGCATACTGGCTTTCTTCTGTATCACTCTTCCCTAACCCCAAAGCCCTTTTTCTAGTGTCCTGGTTTTGAGTTTTCAAAAGGGCATCTCCCATCTCAGACTTACCTTCCCCTGGAAGAGCTTGGCTGCCTCCTGGTATCTGTGCATGCTTTCTTCGTAATCTGGGGATGCCTTGTTCATCATCAGGAGAAGATGAATCTCGACCATGCTATTAAATAAGCCAATCGCAGTCTGGCAAATTGCAATGTATTATAGTAGAATGAAAGAGACAGGGGGAAACACAAGAACAACAAAGCCACCCATTAGTGGCAATCCAACAGATAGATAACATAAAGTGAAACGTCACTGAGAGCCATCCCTCAATAACATAAATGGAGACTAGCATCCAAAATGGCTCTCAGTCAGTCTAACCCTCTAATTTTCATACCACCCTGTAGATCCCTTTGCACCACACTGACTAGTACTGAGCTGAGTAACTGGTGGGATATTGCAAAAATAATGGGATACGATTCCCAAGGGTTAGGTCATAAAAGACATAATGGTTTCTGCCTTGCTCTTATATCACTCACTCTGGGGAAAGCCAGCCCTAGTGTTGGGCACTCGAGCAGCCCTGTGGACAGATTCACACGGCAAGGAACTAAGGTCTCCTACTGACAGCCAGCACTGATTCGCCAGTCATGGCATTGAGCCATCTCCAAGCAGATGCATGAGTCCCAGTCACACCTCCAGATGACATGGCCTCCCTGATCAATGACTGCAGCCTCACAAGAGATTCCAGGTTAGAAGAACCAGCTTAACTACTCCCGAGTTATTGTGACTACCGGTATGTGAGAGAATCCATTTTTACTGTTTTCAGCTGCTATATTTTGGGGATAATCTGATATGTATCAATAGACAGCAAATTCACTGTGCAATATATTAGTTACTCTTTTCAACCTTCATGTTACAAGAGCAGTCAGATATATTTAAAGTGTGGCCTTCAAATACATATTAGTAGTACATGTCTTTGAATGCTTACTATCTATCGGGCACTGTTTTCTTTTCAAGATTTATTTTATTGTTTGTGAGAGCAGTCTTCATAGTTGTACACCATTAGTTGTGACATGATTTTATTCTACACAGCTGGATGTGGGGCTGTGTAGGATGGGAACCAAACCAGGGGTTTCTGCAGGAGGGAAGAACTTTTGCTGGAGAGCCATCCTGAAAGTTACTAGTTGTGCTTCAGTTCAGTATATGGGATTGCATGGACTGGGGCCAAGAATCAAACCCTGGACCTCACAATTGTGAGGTAAGCACTCAACCACTGAGCTACCCCAGCTCCCCTGCCAGGCACAGTTTTCAGGTCTCTCTCTATAGTAACTAATTTAATTCTCAAAGTCCCAGTTTTACTAATGAGGACATTGAGGCACAAACTCTCGCAAAGTCACCCCAGGCCGTCTGGCTCAAGTGCATTCTCTTAACCGTGGTGCACTGCCTCTTACATAGCAGATTACAAAACTCTGTCTAAACCAGTTCAACCCTAATGTGGTTGAACCGGTCTAGTGCGGGTCAGCAATAAGATAAGCTCTTCAGGAGACCAGAAACATTGGCTTTTTTTTCTTTACTCATTAATGATAGTTATTCCCCATGAAACTGCCAGTGGTGGAGGGAAGCAGGAGAGCCTGGAGCCAGAGTGAGGTGACAAAGAGTCCAACCGTGGCACTGGCTCCCTCCTTTCCATGTTCCTGAAACAGTGCTGCAAACATCTGTATTGTAAACAAATCCCCTCTTTTCCACCTCTCCCTTCTAAATGCAGAAAACACTGCTCTAACACTAGCACCTGCACAGGAAGTGAAAGTATAATGGGCTAATGTACTACTGGCCAGAGTCCCAGGATGGTGGGAAGGGCAGGAGCTAGGTAGGATCCTTCTAGAAGCTACACACTGCTCTGCAGAGATTCTTTGGGTTTATTGGCCAACATGTAGTCAAGGAGAGCTCAGTGGGTTCTTTCCAACAAATTTCTCCCTAGAGTTTAAAACCAGGTCTTAGATTTTTAAATTGGAAGGATTAGATCTTAAGTAATTGTCTCTTGTTGACTTAGATTCCGCTACTTAAATTTAGATCATGCATCTACCCTCCTAGAACAGACATGGAGGGTAATTGTTAGGAAGTGTCAAAAAATCAAAATTAGGGAGTCAGAAGGTGCAGTTGTCCTAGCAGAAGGGATTGGGCATAGCAGAAGAGGTTAGTTTAATTCTAATAGACACTGCTTGAGTGTTTACCTTGAAGCCAAATATTGAGTTAGGCCAAGTACATGGCTGTGAGTTTCTGCCCAGTTGCTACTGGTGTGAACTTCAGCACCAGAAACAGGTGAGAAATAGCTATAGTCATGGGGGCGCCTCTCCAAGTGAGAAAAGTACTACTTTGGGGAAATGAAAAAGTCAGAACAAAAGTTGAACTGGCCTCTATAAAGAAATTCTTACCTAATTTCTTCTTGATCTGGTTTGCCTTCACTACTAATGCGGAACTTAAAAAAAAAAAATGCCGTTGTTCTCTAGGAGAAGAGAGGGTCCAGGCATAAGAGCTCAGGAAAGCCAATCCTTGCTCCTGCCTTTGTTAGCGTGCAGAACTCCAGGATCTGGGGGCCATAGACCCAGGGACCCTCAAATCATCTTTTCTGGTCCCACATGCATTCCTGGCAGCTTCATGGAGAGAACAACCGGACTGAGGATGATCTAGGAGAAAGATGCCTTTTCGAATTTTGTTGCCAGCACCCCCAGGGCGCCTGTGTTTGGAACCTTAGAAAAAGTCGAAATGGAATCACCACTCCCGAGACAAACATGGTGTGAGAGGCGGACAGAAATTTAGTCAACAGGAAAAAGGGTGTTTCCTATTGTGGAGCAATGGAAAAACCACAGGATTCATCAGACAGACTAGGCATAAAAAAATCAGGGACAAGTGCAGAGGGCTGTCGCTGAAACTCAAATTACTAGTCCTCTGGCCTTGAGGAAACGATTTCACTCTTCTGAATTCCCATTTCCTCTCCAGTGAAATGGAAACACACCATATGAGCTCATGCATCTTGAGTTCAAATTTCTGCCTTTGGTTATGCCTTTTCCACTTACTCACTGTGCTATCTTGAGTAAGTCATTTGCATCTTGAATGGTCTCCTCCATGAAATGGGCATACCAATTGCCCCTCTTCTACCTCAAAAAATTAATGTGAAAATTAAATGTGAATATGGTAGGAAAGGGCACTGCAATTTCTAAGAATCATGGCATGTGTATACAATACCAATATTAGAGAATTCACAGCAATTCTGAGCTGATGTCAACCACTGAAAATTAATACCCCATCACTTTATGATTTCTGCCAGAGAAAATAAAAGGCAGAATTTAAGGGAATTCTATAAGCTGTGGAGTTTTAAAAGGTCAGAACATCAGCAGGGCAGGTAGACCACCACCTTCATCCAGGCAGTATACAGCATGCAACATCAAAAGAGACAAACTTGGAAAGAAAGCTGTCATTGAGAGAGCCGAGGGGCAGGCCGATGGTGTCAGACCTGGAATTGTTAGTTAACTGATCTACAAGGATGTTGGCACAGAAAATGGGAAGAAATGTATGAGTACAAAAACTTTTATAGGGGAAACCGGGATGGCTCAGCGGGTTAAGCACTTGCTTTGCAGCCCCAGGGACCAAGGATTGAATCCTGGCCCAGTTCCATGCAGATCCATATGCTGAACTGGGGTGTGCTTCCCATGCGGGAGGCCCCCAGTTTGGTTCTCGCTCCCAGGTTCTGCCCCTGGCTCGAGGAGGCATGCCTCTCATTTGGGAGGCCCCTAGCTCAATTCCCACCCTGTGTGGCCCCCACCCACCTGTGTGGAACTAAACCGTGTTGAAAACTGATGATGTACAGCTATGGAGACTGCTCTGCACCCCCCACCCCCCACCCCCTTCTCTCTCTCTCTCTCTCTCTCTCTCTCTCTCTGTGTCAAAAATAATAAAATAAATCTTTCAAACAAAATTTCATAGAGATTTTATGTAACTGTGACATCTGAATATGTGATCAGTAGGCCTCATTCTAAAAAAAATTTTTTTTGTCTACTAATTTATTTTATTGCATTTTGCAAAAGTATTTGTTCCTGGTGCTTTTGGAGAAAAATGGATCAACGGTATAGAAGGCCATCTCATTTGAGAAGTGTAGCCTAGACTGTTGAGTTGCCTTCACTGAACACTCTGACCTCACAACTCATATGTTTTTGAATTAGTCACCTTGACTTTGCACTGTGGCTCTCTTTCTTATCAGTCATGTGATAGGTCAGTAACTTTTCTGATTCTGTTTCTTTTTTTGGTGAATAGGTCCAAGTGTATCAATCTTAAAGGTTATAGTAAGAATGGCAACATAAGCAACTAGCTGTTCAATGAATGGCAGTTACTGTTATTATTAATCAAAGCATCAGAAGTCCTAGAGGAAAATATCTCTGCTTTGCAGACAAGTATCTTCCCTGATACAAGGCTATTAGGGGCTGGATGCGGGGACTAGCGT
This sequence comes from Craseonycteris thonglongyai, assembly GCA_004027555.1. Classification (NCBI taxonomy): domain Eukaryota; kingdom Metazoa; phylum Chordata; class Mammalia; order Chiroptera; family Craseonycteridae; genus Craseonycteris; species Craseonycteris thonglongyai. The sequence continues at coordinate 26,152 of PVKE010015948.1, forward strand.
TTACCGCAGGGTTGTACTGTGTCACCAAGTGGAGGCTGTTGATCTCAATGAAACGGCTTAATTTGGTGGCATCAATGCTTTCAATGTCTTCACTCTCTAAATCCAGTTGTTCGTTATCCACCTGAGCAACACAAAGAGGGTAAAATTGTCACTGTTCTGTCTATACATAGTCATTCTTTGATAAGTATTTCTGGATTATCTATCATGTGCCAGGCACTGTTTCCAGCTTCAAAAACAGAACGGCAAAAATTACAGGTAATGCCCCCCACCCCTGAGGAACACAATGTCCTGGGGAATATAGAGAAACGAACAGAAATGTCCCACAGAACCTCGCAAGTGTCATCCTAGGGAAATCACAGGTTTCTCTGTCATCTAAGGAAGAGCAGAAAAGTGTGAGGGAGGAGCTAGCTCCCCTAAGAAGCTAAAAATGTATCCATAAAGTTGATATGTAGAGCTTATTATTCAGGTTAAAATCTTTTTTCTTTAATTTCTGTTCTTATTCTTCTCTAAACTACTGGTTATTTAGAAGTGTATTTCTTAATTTTAAAGTAAGATTTCTTTGGCTGTTAATATTCAACTTAGTTTCTCCATTTTTATATCTTTCAACTTCTAGGTACGGTATGTTATACATGTGTTCTTAAAATCATGCATATTCTACAATTTTTGAACGCATGATCTCGTATGTGCACATGAGGCTACATGGTTAATTTTATAGCTCAAATTTTTATCTTTTTATTGATTTTTTTTAAACTAGTTTATTCTATCATCTCCCACTATGGTTGTGGACTTAACCAGTTTTCTTACAATTCTGCCAGTTATTCTGCCTATATATTTTCAAGCTATGTATTAGATATTTGAAAATTTAGAATTGTTAAAACTTCCAGGAAATTGGAAACTTTAACATTATGAAGGGTCATTTTTTATCTTTTTGTCATTTTTTATCATTTTTTATGCTTTTTTGCCTCAAAGACTGCTCTGTCTAGTGCTAATATATTTATTCTAGCTTTCTTTTAGAAGTGTTCACATGCTATATCTCTATCCTCTTATCTTTATATTTTACTTGTGTCTCTGTGTCATATATTTTAACATAATGTGTTCCTCATAAAAAGCATATTATCTTTCTAAATACAGTCTGATAATGTCATTAGTTAAATTATTTTTGTGTAATGTAATTATTAATATATTTAATTAAATATACCAGTTCCAAATCCTATTTTCCTATATTTCTGGTCTATTTCTAATCGATTGTGTACTTTGTATTATTCTCTCTTTCCCTTTATGGACTTAGAAGTTACAAAGGTTTTAATTATTATTTTAGGTATTATTGGCATGCATTATACAACATTCATTCTTTATCAGAATCAAAGAGTAATTGGCAATTTTACCTTCTTCTTGGACAACACAGACATTAGAATATTCTAATACAGTTTACCTCCTTCCCATTCCATTTCCTGGCTCACACTCAAGATTTATGGGAGATTATTGTTGTGTGTCTTAATTCTAAATCTCACAAAACATTATTATCATTCATATGTAATTAATTTATATTTACATTCATGTTCATATTTATATTTTTGTTTCTTTTCATTTTGTTCTGCATTTTTGAGCTTCTATCTGGGATTCCCACCTTGTTCCCCTCCCTTGTCTATAGGTATTTACTTCATCATGAATTAGTTTTCTTGGGTGACATATTCTCTCAGTTTGGTTATTTCAAGTATCTTTATTTGATCTTTATTTTTGAAGGCTATTATGCTGAGGGTAGAATTCTAAGCTGACACATTCTCTTTCAGTTTTTGCAAGATACAATTTTTTATATTCTACATTTCACCCTTTTTATTGAGAAGCCACCTGTGAACCTTAGTATAACCTCTTTGAGATTGCTTTGTGGGTAACCTCTTTTCTCTGATTTAAGAGTTTTCTCTTTTTCTTTGAGTTTCAGTTGTTATATTATACTATGGTATGGCTAAGGGTCAATTATATATATGATTTTATATATGAGGGCTGTTTTAAAAAATTCAACCATAAAAGCCTCTATTTTTCATGTTACATGAGTGGATATTTTCTGGAAAACCCTCATGTATAATTATATATGTCTGCAAGTATATATGTGAATATATATTTATATATTCATATGTGGTAATTCTAATCAGATTTCAGGAATTGAAAAGACTTGAATCTTTGTTACAGTCGGGTGTGGGGGGCTGATCTACTTATGGTTCATCCTTATTTTACTGTATTGCTCTTTAGGATCTGGAGTTGAGCAAAGGATATTTTACTAGCTTAACCTCCTACTTCCTCTTCTGGACCCTGGATTATAACATTTATTTTTCTCACTCTTTGAGGGTCTCTCTAATAAACCTGTAAGTCTTTTAGTTGCTTTTTCTGGAACTCACAAAAGACTCCCAGATGAAAAGCAGTCCAATACAGAGTTTACCTTTTGGGTTTCTACCTTTTAGATCTTAGTCTAGACATTCTTTCTTTCTTGCTAATTCGTTAAAGCTCCTGTTTTTGGGTTCTGCTTTTTAAAAAATTGTCTTTGGTAAAAGGAATTGTCTAGTTACCTGGTCTATTATCCCAGGTGTACATTTTAGAACTACTTTTCCAACATACTCAGATATATTATATGATTGGACTTGATACAACCAATTATTTTTCCCAGAATGTCCTATATCTCTCCCCTGGTCTACTCGTGCCCATAAAAACATAGGGTAATGCTTCCCTCACCCATAGCAACTATGCCTACAGATAAATTGATCAGGGCTAGGTCCTGAAAAAATTTTTGTTTCCTAAAGTAGTTTGTGTCACCACTTTTGAGATCTTTGGGCCCCCATTCTTGGACACCCCTTTCCCTTACATCTGCTATCTTATATAGGTCCTGCCCAATCAGATTTTGACATGGATCAGAACCATTCTTTCACCCCTAAGATACTTTCTTCCAGTCTACCCAGCAAGGTCAAAGGTAAGTATCGTTTGAGTTTACACATGAGGGAATTCAGGCAAAGTAAATTAAAGTCACTAAACAGTAAGAGTCTAACATTGTTCTTTATTGTCATCACTACGATGACTCCTATTATCTATTTTTCACTTTTTTTTGTTCAAGATTATCTCCCATTGAGTTAGTTAAAGGTAATCTTAACCTCCAAGAAGCTCAATGCACTCTTTATGATTAATTTACTAATTCTGTGTATATCTAGTCACTTTTATAATCCACTTGCTTAGGAATTATTTACTGAGTGCCTCTTATGTATTTCTCGTTGAGGCACAGGTGTGCTGACATTCACTCAGCAATTTAATAACTTTATTTTACAACTCAAATTTATGAAATAAATGTTGAGATATGGAAAATGTTTGTATTTCAAAAAAGAAAGAAAAGAATTTTGAAAACAAAAAAAGTCATACAAACTACAAGGTATTTTATAAACCATGAACTTCCTTTGTACGTTTAATTGTTTTAAAATTCACAAAGTTCTGAGTAGAGAGCTTGGGGCAGAAGTACAAAAGCAAGAGAAAACATCTTCCTAGGCAGAGGCTGGGCTCACCATCCTGCCGCCATCCTCCTCCTCATGTCAGTAAGAGTGAGGAGGGGAAACCAGGATAGCTCAGCGGGTTAAGCACTCTCTTTGCAGCCCTGGGGACTGAGGATTGAATCCTGGCCCCGGCCTATGTGGACCCATATGCTGAACTGCGGTGTGCTTCCCATACAGGAGGCCCCCAGTTCAGTTCTTGCCCCCCAGTTCAGCCCCTGGGTCGAGGGGGCATCCCTGCAGAACCCTCACCCACCTGTGTGGAACAAAACCATGTCAAAAACTGATAAAGTTCAACTATGGAGACTGCTCTGGGCCCTCCCCCTTCTTTCTGTCTTTCTCTGTCTCTGTCAAAAACAATAAAATAAATCTTAAAAAAAAAAAAAATAAGAGTGATGAGAAAAAGGAAAGGAGCACATGGATCTTCGCTGCTGCTGGAGGCTTGCTGGCAAGTCTCCTTCACACTTGAGGGCCTGCTGATTCAACCATCCAAACCATCATTAGCATCATCACGATCAAGGCCTTTCTAATATTTAATAGGCCTGACTACTTCCTGATTAGTTTTCTAGGTGCTCAGCAGTCACCGCCTGCGCTCTGGGCCAGGAGCCCCCTCCCTCTGGCTCTCTTTCCCAGTCAGTGCCTTGCATTTCCCAGAACAGGGAGAACAAGAAATGCCAGTTAGTCCAGGTGTTTCTGGATGTAAGGAATGTGTGTTAGAGGTGGAATGTGTTAAGTGGTGATAGCATTCTCTAAGCAAAGACTTCAATAACAACCACCCTCTTGAAGTCGCTCTAGTTTGCGCTGCTTCTTTTAACGAAACATATTTCACTATTTCTTAAACCAATAAACTCTGGAAGGTTCATGTGTAGGGTTTCTGGAAACAACGTCTCCCCAGGAAACCTCCCTTCCATAAAGGGATTATTTGCATAATTCACTGGAAAGAAAATATGATCCTAGGACCAAGTGTTGAGAAAATTTAAAAAATATCTATTTTTTTCTAGTTTTTGGAAAGAATTTCACTGGAGATGTGATATTATTTTTCTCTCCAATTAAAGAGACACCAGAGGAAAAACATAAACAGTAAACCAGAAGGATTACAACCTTAAGATACAATTGTGAATTTCCCGAAGAGTATCTGAGGTGGATTAGTTTATGTTTTAGACACTACTTCTATCATAACAGATTTAATTACTCTTTTTCTGTTAATTGGTATTTCAGCAATATTTTTTTAAATTGCTATGTATTTCTCTAATTAACAATATAGCTTTTTCACAAAATGCATTAAAGTTATTTTAGTTCACACCACCATCGTAATATAAAATATCTTGGATAGCCTTGAAAAGTCATTTGTTAAAAAAAAAAAAAAAAGTATATTAAAAAAACAAACAAACCCATGTCTCTGGGTTTGTTATTATTAGCTGCTTAGCTAACCATATATTTGGTAAATATATATATTTTAAAAGATTTAATAATTTGTTATATCTTATGTCTTGCATTTCTTAATTTTATGCACTAGTTCCTCCGGATTCTCTTTGGCAAGGTGTGTTTCTTATAATAGGTATCCAACAAATTACTATACAAGGAATAAAAGAATGTCCCTACCGCAGTAGAGAGAGGTATTAGAGGTAAAGTTAGGCTTATTATAATTCTTAAAATAGAAGTGATTGAGAAAAGTCAAATTAGGTTAAACATACAAATAATACCTGAAATGGCATTTTAGGACAGGCTCATGGTTTATTCAATCCAGGATTACAGCTCTGTTAGGGCAGAAGTAAGGGTCCTGGTAGAGAGCGTGTGTGTGTGTGTGTGTGGGTGGGTGGGTGGGTGGGGAGGTCCTCACAAAAGACAAGGTGCCCTATGTGACAAACAGGCAGCCTGTCATGCACAATTTATTATTGTTTCATTTTACTTACATTTTTTCTGGTGACATTTATAGAATCAGCCTGTATTATTTTTGGTGAGTGATGCCTTCCATGAATATAGCATTTTCTGGCTTCTTATTGCTCTAATATTTCTAACACCCAGTAATGTCAACTATTATGTTTTCACTTCTCATCATTTCAGTTTCTTTCTGAGTATGTTCTTATAACTGAAAGTTCTGTATGCTTAACTTCTGAAATTTCTTTGATAAAATATGTACTGCCTACATTAAATCTTCAGAACTAATCCTGGAGTTCAATAAATAGTGGCAGGGGGATACAAAAATGGTTTATGAGAAAATAGTTTAAAAAAAAGCAGGCTTTAGAATGAGGGGCATTACAATAGACAGAATCTTGGACTAAAAAACAAAAACAAAAAAAGTTGTGTTTTTTTTTCCAGGAGCAAGTGCTTTAGAAAGTTACCATAGTATCATAGAGAAGGTGTGCAATGGAACCCACAATGCTGGGTACAAATCAGATGTCTGTTGTGTTATACTTGTGAGACTTTGAACAACTGAATCAATCTCATGGAACTTTAGTTTTCTTATTGATAATGCAGGGGTCATAATTATTTCTTCAGATTCTTATGAGAATAAATGGTAGAACATTGAAAATTACCTAGCATAGTGTATATCATAACTTGGGCACTAAAACAAAGAAAGAAACAGACAAGCAGAAAAATCTATAGGTCAAAGATGAAAGTAGGGATCCAGAAAATTTGCAACAGGTTCATGTTCTTCAATATAAAGAAAAATAGTTTTGGTTCATGTTTTTGTTTTAAAAAAACAAATTATCCCAAACGCAATAATAATTCTCCTAAAATACGGGCTCAACTTTTGAAAGTGTAAACTGAGAATAAAATGTTTATTTAAAAGCTGACATGGCATAACTTGAATCTTTCCCAAACCTGCAAATGGAGTAGGGCAGGAGCCAATGTGTTTGTTTTTGGTATGGCAAATAAATAATCTTGTCCACTGAGGTCCCAAGAGTTCATTCAGAATAGGTCTGGCACTAGTGGTAAACAAAAAACAGATGCTAAAGAAGAGTGATCAGCTCTGGGAAGTCATCAACAAGACTTTTTAAAAAATAAACTGTA
>PVKE010015949.1:0-32678 GCA_004027555.1 Craseonycteris thonglongyai
AATAAGGACTAATTTTTTGGCCTCAAAGTTGTTGAAAAGAGAAAGTGAGACTTTTACCTCATAGGGCCTGTAGTATAACTTTTACCCTAGGCCTACGTCTATTTTATCTCCTACTTGGTCATTGTGATGGCCAATCATTGGCTCACTTTCACAATGGACAAGGTGAACTAATAAGTAACTACTTACTAAGTACTTAATTAATAACCAAGATACTTATGGTCCATGGTGAGTGTCATGAAGGAAATAAAACAAACAGGATGATGAGATTAGGAGAAACACAAGTAGGAAGCTTTAGACAGCTGTGGTCAGTGAAGTCTCTTCTGCGGAAGAGATATTTGAGTCGAGACTTGAAGTAAGAGAACGAGCCTTCCACACAACAAGCAGAGAGAAGTGCCCCAGAAGGAAATTTTTGAAGAGCAGAAAGAAAGCCAGTGTGGCTGAAGGAAGTGAAGTCAGTGAAGGGCTATTCATGAGGTAACAGAAAAATCACGTATGGATGGCCCCATGGCCAGAAATGGACTTGAATATTTTTCCTTAGAGCAGGTTTTCAATTTTTTCTTTTCTTTTTTTTTATTGGTTGCTTAATGAAATAATATACAAGTATATGTAATGTTCATCCTATGTACTTGGTCTAGTTTGGACAGTGTCCTAAAGTTCAGCAACAGTCTTTTCCCTTTCATAGGTCAAAAAGCCCTGGCCAATTTAGCTAGAGTCCATAGAACTTTCAAAGCTTTCCCTTTTCTCTGGTCATAAGAGAAGGTATTCAGTTCCAGAGTTTCTCATTTTTCTGTTGAATTCACCTTTTTGAGTTCTTCCAAGCACTGGTGGGCTTTCTAAAAGACCATACCAAAAATTGCCATTTTGAGACCATTCTATAACAAAAGTGAAAAGCAAGTTGGACACAAGAGTCATGTCTTTTGAAATTTTCCAGCTCCACTACTGTAACCTATTATTTGCTGTCCTTCCAAGCATGATATAAGAAAACCACAACAAAAGCTTTTGTTAGGAGCCAACTTAATAGCTGAAAGGTTGATCTTTAAAAAGAAAGGGAAAGCTTCAAAGAACTTATGTATTGCAACTGGCATAAGAATCACAGTGAGCTGTGAATTTGGAGAGAGTAACATCAGACATATCAACAGAGAGTAATATGTTTACAGGAGGAAATGAGTCGCTGAGGGAGTCTAAGGGACTATGGCCCCATTTTACACGGAAATCCAGTAACCATTTGGAAAACATATATATGTATATACATCGTTTTCAACTATGTTTGTGGTGTGGTTTGGAAATGAGGATTTTCAAAAATAAAATTCTTGAAAAGATTATTTTTTAACCACACTATTCAAAGCTTCAATGAATATTTGACTCAGGGCCCAAACAGTGCATGTTGCCAGTTTTTCTCAGCTTCAACTTGAGCATGCCCCTGTGCCAAGCTGATTTTAACAACCTCTACCTTTCTAAGCAGTCCTTTCATGTAGATTTACTTGAAAATGGCATCTCAGCCTCTTGTCACCTCATGTTCTCTTCCAGACCATTCACCCAGGTCAGTTTCCTGGCAGGTCAACAAGCAGTTGGGGGTTCTTCATAGACTGAGCTTGGAGTAATTATGCTCTGTAATTGTGGAGTCAGGGCCTGTCTCCCAGTCAAGATGAGAAATGCCAAGTCATTTCCTGTTTTCAAATCCAAATGAAAGATACTGACGTCTGATACTGGTTTGCCTACGTTTCAATTATTGCTGGGCACCCTGGAGCTGCTTTTGAAAGATTCCCTTTATAGTACCTGGGTCCCCAACATAGTATTCAATCCTGGACCAACACTGGAAAATACAGAAAATTATTCTGGCTATCACATTTGATAACTCTTCTGGTCGCTCTGCCTAAATTATGGCAACCTGAGTCATATGGTTTGGGGAGTCTCATCTGGAGACGAACTTATTACTGGGTGTTTTGTAGAAACACGAGGGCATCTGCAGAAAGGGGAGGCAAGAGGCATTTGGCACATGTTAAAGGGTAAAGCACCTTCTTCTTAATTGTACAGATCCTTGTATTTTACAGCACATTAAACTTTAAAAGGAAAGGTAGCAAAATTGAGCATCTGTTTTTTTCTCATATAAATTCAACTCCTAATAAATACTAAGCAGAGTTTCCTCAGCCCCAGTTGTGGGCAGATAAGCAGTTCCATACACACAGGACTAATTGCAGTGCTCTCTAAACCTCATTCAACTGTCTTTTTTATTTCTCTGCCAGTGAAACCAGCTTTTAGCAATTGGGTTTTGGGAAAGATGACATACCCCAAAAGAATCAGAGCCAAAACAAACAGGGTTAAGATGGAGAATAATACTAAAAATTATTCCTATTTATTCCACACTACAGTGCCTTCCATTGTAAAGTGCATTCTGTACCTAAATTAGTCACAGTAATGTGATTTTCATGCTGGAAATGAACCTGTGCATGTCCCCCAATTTCCTGAGTTTGGAAGAGTAAAATATGTGTTGCTGGTTATCAGATTTTAAAATGTATTTCCCTTTCACATCCACTTACTTTGCTTGAAAGTGACACAAAATCTCTAACATAGTAGATAAAGTTACAACCTGCCTGTTACACTTTATAGTGACAGCTGTATAACATTTAAAAACTAAAATATAAATGCGTCCCTTCAGGTCAACTTTCTATAAAAATGTGCTTATGGTATAATTTTCTTCAAAGAGAAGATGAGACAGATTTTGGGGGTTGACACACAGGCCTTAACAATAAAGTGGGACCTTGTGAAGCTGTGCGTTTACTAGTCCCCAAAGAGGAACTCTGTGCCATCCAAACAATAAGCATGGAGAAAGATGTCAAACGCCATTGGCCTCTTTCTCTGCTGCCTTCTTTCGGTTGGGAAAAATCAGTATTTTAGATTCCGTCAAGATTCTTCAGTACCTTCAAGTTAAGCAAATTGAATTAAACCATCAATTTAGTCAATTATGTCATTGAGGAAATGATTTGAAGAGAAAGAAGGAAAGCTGGAGATAAGGGACATATAAACATATTAGGTGGGGAGGAGAAAAGGGAAAAGAAAGAAAACATAAAAGAAAAAAAGGGCAAAAAATGAAAAAGTTAAGAGAAGGAAATAAAGAAAAGCCATGCCCTATAAATTTTTAGTTGGTTAACAAAATTCTAAGAAACCTTACAAATCCTTTCATTTGCAGTCACTAACTTGATCTATTTGTGTGCAAATCATTTATTTGTCATTGTGTGAATAAGTTAAAACAGTAGCCCAACTTCCACTTCTTTTCTTTCATTCTTTCTTTTTTTCTTTTCGTCATTGGTTCCTATTCCTGGCTGTATTTCACATTTCAACCTGCTCACCATATGTGTACATACATACGCTTTCTTTGCCACTAATTGCTTCTTTTTTTGACAATACCATCTATATGTGCATAGTATATGGCTGTTTTTATCACTCTAAGCCTATTAATGCCCAGACTTATGGTTCCCAGAGGAATTAAAATTAACCAGCTCTCTAAATATTGTTCATGAGTTGGAAAACTCCTGTATTTTAGAATCTCACTTCAGTTGTTTTTAATTGGTTTGCAATATTTCACCCTTCAGGGCTTGCCCTTAACTTTTCAAAGTATATATTTGAAAAAATTTATGAGAGTGATATGAAAGGCAAAACTTAGGAAAAATAAACACTGCTTTTGGACAATGATAGTACTTATACTATGATTTAAAGCCCGATTTTATAGTTTGATAAAAACTAAACTCTTATTCACTTTCCACTGACTTCTATTATCATCAATGAGATTTTTACCCAAATATTAGGTTCCAATCTAATATGCTCTATCAGCAGAAAACATAAGGCTCAATAAATAAAGCAAATTTTCTTTGGGTGAATTTCATTTTTAGAGCTAGAAATACCTAACATATTAATTTGTTTTTTGAGTTTGTCATAAAATGTAGTTGTTTATAGAATATGGAAAGAGACATCTTTTAAATACTATGCTTTCAAACAATGGTCACTGTATATGATCCATTAAAAAAAAAATCACTGACAAACCACCCCTAAACCCGAAAGAACCATTTATTGTTAATGACAAATGTACTTTCTTTTTCCTTTTCTTTCTTTCTCTCTTTCTCTCTCTTTCTCTCTCTCTCTCTCTCTCTCTCTCTCTCTCTCTCTCGCTTGCTCGCTTGCTCTGTCTCACACACACACACAAACACCCCAGTTGTATTAATAGTGTTCACTATTACTCAAAGATACAGTGATAGGTACTATGGATAAATGAAAATATATCTAACTTAAAACTACACACTGCCATGTTTCTACTACCAGGACAGAGGAAAATATTAAATTTTGTTTTACACAAAGAATAAGTAAATTAATATAATATAATAATGTATGTCATAGTCATATGAAACAGAGATCATTTATATCTTCATTCTTAGTTCCCCAAATACAAATATTTGCTACCTCTCACCTAGAAGTCCTAGTATTAAACCATTGTGAGCAAGTACAAAAAAACATAAAAATGCTGACCCAGCCATGATATTTCAGACAGAATATTTTCTCACGGGTAAGCTTTTTCTTAGAGTGTTACAGTGTAAGTAACCAAGGATGGCATAGCTTTCAATTAATAGTTGTGGAACAATAAAACCACACGGGAGTATCAATATGAAGTCAGTGAGAGAAGAAATCCATTAAATCCATTTTTAAATTTTAAGTAAGTTTTTTCCCATTTCAGATGATATTTTATGTATATATTTTCTACATCTGAAGAAAAGGAATATCTATTCAGAATTTCCCAAATTCAGGGAGTTCTAAGTGTTTCTTAAAGAGCTATCAGAGGAAAAGGGTAACCCTGACTGGTGATAATCAATGAATAAAAACACTTTTATACTTTATATAATGGTGCTTTTCTGTATAAATAAATAGCAGATACTTGTATAATAACAAGTGGCATGTGATTATTAATTGTGAATTCCAAGGTTAAGAACCTTTGAATTTGTATGCAAGAATATTGAGACACTTCACTATGCTCAGACATTCAACATACCACTTGCTTTCATCTATACTGAGTCTGTCACTTGACTTTTGACCTTTCATTTGGCACTGTCCTGTCATTTCTTTGGTTTTGCAAATTTTAGCTTCTCACTTGACCTCTCAACTGTGACCTTTCACTTGACCTGTGATCTCATAAATTCTGAAATCTCATACATATAATTGGGGAACAAATAAACAAACCATCTGGATGAACCTCCTCTTGATTTAAGTCTAAGTAGATGAAACATAGAACCAAACACTTCAAGGGTTTAGTAAGTAATGTAATATCCACTAGCATAATATGTAAATAGCACAAAAATCACTTTTTAAAAAATGACTATGATACATCAAATTGTTATAAATAGTCCCTAACAGTTAGACTACAAGCAAAAGACTCATAATTAGCTTCATTGTGAATGCTTCTCTAGTTTGATCACATTTTAGAAAAAAGTAAATTACACCAGTTAAAAATTATACATCTTTAACGTAAGTAATATTGAATTTTATCATATTATTACTCATGCATGAGAGTCAAAGCTGTTGCCTAAATACTAAAATATTTTACCCAGATTAAAATCAGGTAACTTAGCATAGTGTTCAATATAAAACTGGGTATATTTTATTTTTTAGGATTTATTTTATTGTCTTTGACTCACAGAGAGAAAGAGACAGAGAGAGACGGGGGAGGGCCCAGAGCAGTCTCCATAGTTGTACGTCACCAATATTCTATATGGTTTCCCTCCACACAGGTGGGCAGGGGCAGCGCAGGGCAGGAGCTGGACTTGGGGACCTCCTGCATGGAAGGCACACCCCCGCAAGCTGGAGGCCAAGCCAGGGGCCTCCCACATGGGAAGCTCACCCCAGGGAGAACCAAACCAGGGGCCATACCCCAACAGGCCAGGGCGGGGACTCGATTCTCAGACCCTAGGGCTGCAAGGCAAGCACTCAACCCTCTGAGCCATCCCAGCATCCCCCAAAACTGGATATGTTTTAAGTGCTATCTGGCTACTCTTTATCCCTCACTCTCCATTGCACTGTTTTAGTATCTGTCTAGCACTAATCAGTATGTAAACAATCTTTATTGATGCATTATCTGTCTATCTTTAGAATATAAGCTTCATAAGGTCAAAAATTTGTCTGCTAAGATAAGTCTCCATCACCAAAAAGAACACCTGGCACTTCCTGGTTGTTGAATATTTATTGAATGAATAAAAGAATGTCTACTATAAATGCAAGTATCATCTTCAAACATCACTTCACATAAATATACATCAGAGCAAATGTCTAAAATAAATCTTACCAGTTAATTTTAAAGCTATATAGTTCACTTTTTAAAAGTTAAACTGCCTTTAAAATTCACAGTATTGGCATCTTATTTTTATTACTCTCTACCATTAAGATATTTTTCTCATATAAAGGCAAAACCTCCTCAAAAATATCTCAAATTAATAAATTCTGATAATTATCCTCAACTTTCAGCTCTAGTATGAATTTAAGTCACACCTCTTGCTAACCAGAACATAGTCATGTTTCTTTCACTAGATGTTTGGATTTATATACAGCATTAGAAAACTAGATTTACATTCACAGTGATCTGAAAAGAGTTTCATCAAAAAAAGAACACAGGGGAAGCCAGGATGGCTCAGTGGGTTAAGCGCTCACTTTGCAGCGCCGGGGACCAAGGATCGAATCCTGGCCCCGGCCCGTGTGGAACCATGTGCTTAACTGGGAGCTCCCCCAGTTCAGTTCTCTCTCTGTCTCTGTATCTCTCTCTCTGTGTAAAAAACAGTTAAAAAAAAAAAAAAGAAAACATCAATTTTAATGTCTTGTTACCTGAAAAGACCACAAAAATTTTACACTTAGGCATATTCCAGCTAATACTTATGTTGCACTTCAGATTACAGGAAGGAAAATCCAAACAGAAATCACAGAACAAACAAAAAATAGTCAGATGTACCACTGAACAAAATAAATCTAAATAAAAAAATTTAGAGGGAATCCCTTCTAAATGTTTAACTAAAATATCCCCCTGGACTTAGTTACAAAAATTTGAATAAGACATAAAGACAATCCAATAAAACACATCGGATTAAGAAAGTCAATTTTCTCTTAGATAAGATCTTCCATAGAATCCAATTAAAGAAATTTCAGTTTGAATACTAAGAAAAAAGTGGGCTTTCACTTTCAAAAGGTTGTAGAATAATATCTATTTAGTCATTTAACAAAAGATTACAAATTGATGAATGCTAAAATGTAATACAATTAATCCCATAAAACTTTAACAACCAATAAATACCAAGAATATCTTAGTTATTTAAATCTTATTTGAATACGAGTATATTATATCTTTAGAATAACAGATATATAATAAGAATCTGTAATAATAGACAAATAGGTTTCTGGAAATGGAGAATAATTCTTGCCTTTATGAGTCCAAACTACTGAAAGAATGTTTAAGAAATGTGAATTACTGTAAAAGTAAAATTTAAACTAATCAGAAAACCAGGATTTTCTAACTTCCTCAACTTAAGTTGAGTAAATGGTTTAAAGTTTGGCTAAAGTTTGAAGTTCTCTCTTGTTTAATCCAAAGCAGTTCATTTTTCCTTAAAGGTAATCAAAATAGTCAGACATGGTACAAATCATTTTGTTGGAGAAGAATTATGTCTGTGGTTTATTTAAATAATGTAATACCAATAAGGAGAACTTTAAAGAATATAGAGTAATGAAGTATATAGAGAAATAAAAATGTTAAAACAAAAATATAAAAGAAAATTAAGTACAGAAATTATTTTGTAGATACCACTGATATATTGGTCATACTAACAGTATAATATACAGAAAATAAAACCTAAGTAATAACTATCAAAAGGAATAGCTCCAAAAGTTCACCTCAAGGGAAAACTATTAACTATTTATGAATATATACTAAAATATATTATAATCAATATTGCAATAAGAAGTTCTAGAATTTCAGATAAAAAACTAATATGAAAATAAGGAGATGTTCAAATTTTTATGCCCTAATAAATAAATTAGCAAAGTTACTATTTCTGAGTTATGTCCCACATTAATCTATTAATGTAATCCAAGAAATGGTATGTTTCCAAATAAGTAAAGAATGGGAACACCAGTTACATTTTAAAAATTACAAGGAAATTGGTAACAGAAACTGTTGTGGATACTGTAAAATGCAATGTGGAAATTTTGAGGAGAAAAAGGATGGAGTACCTAAATCTATTGTGCTGATACAACAAAGCCCTAACTTAAAAATAAAAAAATAAAAAAGTTTGCTGGTTTGACTTATGCTTTAGGTAGAAGCTTTTACTACAAGAATTCAACTGCTGAAGTTCATTTCCTGTCTTTAATTCTAAACGAGCAATTTGCTGATAATTTCCTGTCTACATTTTCATAAAGTAGAAAGAACATGACTGGTTAAGCTTAATGTTTCAATAACCAAATAAACTTCGGCAAGCATGGCTTAGGAAATTAGACAACTATCTAGAAACTAGTTTTATGATTATAAAATGCCTGAAAACTGTTTATCTGCCCCAAATGTTTGAAAATATTCAGAAGGCCTTTGTGATTGCTTCTTTGACCTCAAAACAAATAGAGCACCATGGCTTTGCCTCAGTGGGTCCAGAGTAATTAAAGTCAAAAGGGTATGAATCCTCCTGAATACTAAGCTGTTTCAACAGAGATGAGGAAGAAATGACCTCTGGTGTGGGTGCAGCCTACAACACCCTCCCCACCCCTCACCACAACCATCACCACCACCACCACCACCACCACCACGTCTTTATGCCTGTAGTCGAAATTTGCTTAACATGAACTTTTCAAAGACTATGCCTTTGGATTCATGTTATCAACATTTGGGATCAAAATTAAACAAGCCTATGGCTAAAAGGGACCCATCTGAAATCTAAATTAATTTGTCAATTAAAGATGAAGAATGACTTGTTATTATTGCCTTAAAATGAGGCACCCTCTTTTTCCTGTTGAGAGTGCAAACATCTTCTATCCGAAATCTATTGTAGCATAATGCAGAAGTAGATCTTAGGAAATGTGTACTCTTTCCAAGGCTCAAAAGTGGGCATAATCCTTAAAACTATGAAATGTGGGGGACACATGAAAAAACGTCAATAAATGTCTGTCTGTGCCACTACCCACCTCCAGGTGCCAGCCAGTGGTAGAAAAGGAATCAAATACTAATTACACAGGGAGATTTTATTAGACAGATTTAAGGGGAACAGATGAGCCCAAATCCCTCTTTTTCTTCTCTACTGTACACTTAGCTAATGCTTTATCCTGTGAGAAAGGCTTAAACAGTAAGCACAAATAGCACAATGAAATTGTCATACTCTCTCAGTGTGGACCTGGATTATTTCAGCCACCAGCAATGTGAGTAGCTGCAGGTGTTGCACTAAATAAAGTAATATAAAGTGTCTAAATTGTAACAGTGGAAGTACTGTTTCAAGACCCTTGTCTGCTTTTTATTAATAGTCAGATTCCTTCCTATCAGCAGCCACAACTACGCTTACCCTATTATTCAACAACAATATTTTGATAGGCAAAGATCTATTAAAAATCACTGTTGATATTTTGTGACCATAGTCATTTTGGAGTTGAATAAGCGTTCAATCTTCTCACAGAAGGGGAGAACGTAAACTTGTGATTCGGGAAAAGAGGAAACCAGGGGTTACAAAGGTGGAAAGGCCAAGTAGAATGAAACAGACCCCCTCCATCAAGTAAAAAACTTGGCAGGATAACTAGAAACAGACCAACCCTAAATCTTTAGGTTCATGAGCTCTTAGTAACATAATTAACTGAAATAAACTAATATTCCAGTGTTAAGTTTCACCTTAACATACATCAGCAGTTAGAAATAATAACACCAGGTATAAAAAATTATAATCAGAAAGTATTCATTTTGTTTATGGAATGTACCTTGAGGTAAGGGGAAACATTCCTTAACACATTAGTGTAATTTCTGAAAGGGAGAAAAATGATCTACACAAAGAGAACTGTCAAGTTTATCTTACTCTTTCTATCAAGAAGCAAATTTTGGGGAAGGTGTGCTGATCTGTTATTAGAAGTTTCTTACAAAAATAGAGTACCAGATCTCCAAAGCATTCGTTCTTGGGGGGGTGGGGGGAGCATAAAACAAAAAAACTAATACCTAGGAAAAAAATGCTGAACAGGAAATGTTTGACCAATGTTGCATCACAAGATATCAAAAGAATTTCACTTTGGATACTTCAATGAATCAAGTCAGGACATCCTTGATTTTTAAAATAGTCCCCAAGCGTCTATAAAATTCTTTAAAATAAAAAAAAAAATTAGTGATGCTTAAATTTTTCTAAAAGTTTCTGATGAGTGAAATAAAGCAAAAATCTTCTTCCAGAATGAAATGTAAAAAAGTATTAGCTCTGAGAGAGTAGATAAACAACATTAGTGATCTGTGAATCGCATTCAGGAAATTCCATTTATCTGATGAGCCGTTGGCTAACTGAGCAGTGTTTCATATGTCACCAGCTCACTAAAGCTCCCCATTGTGTATACAGATCTCTTTTAAAGACATTTTTAATGTTTTTTTGCACATTAGGAGATAGTTTATTTAGAAGTAAATGGCAGGCCCAAGGAAGGAGTCATCTTCCTTTTTTTTTTTTTTTTTTCTATTTTTAATTGATGCCCATGTGTGCCTCTGTACAATTCCACAAATCCCTAACTCAGGATCCTTGTCATAGGACTGCCTGTGGCAATCAGCCATGGTTTCTTTTTTGAACAAGCTTTCTTTTAACACTTAAAGCCAGGGATGATTTAACAGAAAGTGTCTCAAGTCGGTGAGCTACAGCCCCCTTAGACTCTACCCAAACAAAGCTACTAATGTGTGGTCAGTTTCTTGGCAACTCCACTCTCGGCTGATAACACTCCTGCCTGCTATTCTCCAAGGAGCCGGCTGCTGGAAGACTGCTAGGAACCTCATCCCCTTTGCCGCTCCTGATGCGGGCGATCGTCCGACTGCTTGGCGCCAACCACAACATGCTACCCACCGTGAGAGAGCAGGACGCGGGCTGCTCTAGTCAGGACTTATCGTCTATCATACTGATTGACGAAACCAAGAGTGAGCAGAAAAAATAAACATGAACAGAGGCTGCAGTGTATGGGCCAGTCAGCTGGGAGTTTTAGTATTTGGCCTTGGTGATCCTACTCTCATGGTAGGTTATCTTTTCCTTGTGCTATCATTTATCATAACTTTGAGGGCCAGGGAGTGAAAAAAACCCAACAATTTTTCTATTGGTTACATTCATTAGACTGGTTTCTTTTTTTCTCTCTCTCCCTCCCCCCCCTTAGAACTCCTTCCTTTGCCCCCACCCCGTAATAATCCCATCCCCTCAAGAGTAACCCCCAATGAATGGTGGAATTAAATCTAAATACAGTTCTACCCTTTTACTCCTGTTCCAGCATATATCATTGCAAGTAATTAACCTTTTTTATTCCATCCAATCTAGAAGGAAACCTACCTAGTCATTTACTGAAGTCAGACCCCATAATAAATCTGCTTCTATAGCAGCTAAACTCAATGAAGATCCTGGATGTTGTTCAGTTATTTGGAATACTAACATCTTCTTAAATAATGGCACTTGACTTTTTCAGGCACAAACCGCGTTTTGTATTGGTCTTGACAGCCACTATAAAGTACTCCCCCAAGTGTCAGTAACAAAGATGATTTGTATGTGGCTTGCAGTCTTCCAGTGTCTAATAGCTTTCTCATTCCAACCCAGAAACAGGGAACACAGGGCAGCTGGTTAAAGCTGATACAAGCATTTCTTCTCTCAGCAGGCTATTCTTGCATAACCATTTATTTTGCAGAGATTTAAAGTGCCTGAAGGATTTAATTATGTACATAGACAACCCCTATAAACTCTATTCTAGGGTTTTTATTGACTTTTGTGCTGGGCAGCTCTTAGGCATTTCAATTAAGTGTTTTTATAAGAAAAACTACAATATTGTAAAAAAAATAAAAATAAAAAAAAAGTACTTTATAGATACTTCCAAACGGTTTCCCCCCACTCTGATTGAATAAATTCTCTTTAATTGACAAAAATATCCAGGTTAATTCAAGGTTTACTTTTTCCACTTTGGAAAAATAGAGGGATTGAATCCCACACAGGTTTGTGAAAATGACCTGCCAATATCAGTGAAGGAAAAAGGGCAGAGGGAGGGGGACAAGATTACTTTGTAACAGTCTGAAAAGTCACAAGGCTACCTATTACTTGGGAGTTTACTTAAACTCATAAGGGCAAAAACCTAAATGCAAAATTTTACATGTTCCACTTAACAAGTGCAGAATAATAAATTACCAAATTCATTTGGAGCACCCGCCTGACAGGTCTAACCCTCAAAAGTCTCCAGGAGACCCCAAAGCCGCCTTTGTCTGCCTTCTTCAATTGCAGGGCTCAAGTATTTACAAGGCTTCTGCAAACCTGCCTTCATTATGATGTGGGATATTTCAGTCCCAGCAGGTGGCCAACAGGAGACCAGACCTGCCTGTGAAATATGTAATACTTTTTCATATACTTTAACCAGAAATGTGCCCCTCCAAAACTCTCCTAACTGTTCTAATTTCCCTTTCTCCTCTTAATCTCCTCAGCAAGCCATGAGCTTGCATTAAAATCTACCTAAAACATTTCACCCACAGGCAATGTAATTCTGAAACAAGCAACCAACATTTCACAGCTCTGGAGTAATAGATTAATTTGAACCTAATGTTGCCGTCGTTTACTGCCCCAAATGTTCTGGTGTAGACATAGCCCCAAGGCGTGGTGCTGTGGCACGCACAACTTTGGGAGCCGGAGCTACAGTTGGCTTAACATCTGTGCATCACATTTGCCATGTGCCTCATTATCCTGCACCCCACTGTGCCTACCTGTCCCCCTCAGCTTCTCAGCCACAGGCGATCCAATTTTTTTCCCCTCCAACTAAGAATCTTTGTTCTCCTTCTCACTTACTAAATTTTTGTGAGACCTCTGCACCCAAACCGTGGGGATTCTGTCCATGTGAACAGCTCAGGCCCCTTAGATTCTTAATTCTCCATTAAGAAGAGGAAAATCACAGCATTAAGTTTCTGACATGCCACTGCATAAATTGCAGAATCTACTAGAGTCTGTGACCAAACACGGGAGCGTGTAATAAAGCATGGCATTGTTGGTTTTGACTTTAACGAGTTTGGTTGGTTTCAATTATCTGTAAGCAAAGAAAGAGTTACTTCCAATTTCAGGTTTAAGAGGGATTAAAAAAAATATTCACAGAAACAAAAGATTGTCACATCAAAAATTAAAACCAAAGGTCTTGAGCTATTTAAAGAGTTAGCGTTTCAAAGCATATTGCCACAAATAGTTGGTATATACAACCCCTAGCGCCCCCCCCCCAAAAAAAACAAGGCTTTAGAAATACACGTAGTAACCAGACCAAACAGCTGTTTAAATTTTAATCCTGCTTAAACACTAAAAGAATCGCATGATTCTTTTATTGGTTTTCCATTGGAAGTGTTTGGGGCACCCATTTAACAAGGGACAGACTAAAGATTTAGTCCTGCCAAAGTATTTAAAAATATGTAAAACTTAAATAATCTCTATTATTATTATAAAGTTTAGATATTAATAATAATATCAATGACGAAATATGTAAAAAGCAACAGAATAGCCACACTAAGGTTTGAATGTAGGAAAACCACCATCCTTGCCACAAAACAAAAGAAAAACTTCAAACCAGAGGAGTTAGCCTCAAAAGACCAAAGCTATGAATTAAAATTTTTTTAAACATTATCTACATATTATGTTTGACAAGCTGGATTTAGACAGTAGTCAACCCATAAGAAAGGTGGCTTAGTGTTGTTCAATTATTCACTAGTGTGATCAAATACTAATTTATTATGGGTGATAGGAAATTAATTAGTTTTAAACGATCCTTTTTATAGAACTAATAATTAAAAGATAAATCAGATTCAAACAATTCCTACAACCGATCACCCAAATTTTAGTTCCTTGATGAGAACCTAATTGAGGTTTTGGAAGAGGATTTTTTAATGCCTTCCCCAAGTAGAAATATGCTTTGTTCTAGAAATTGTTTTGAATTTCCACACTTCCCCACATAATCCTCAACATCTACACACTACAGAGCATTGAGTCTTGCACATTTCATTATATGCTTGAATTAATTTATCCTATATGGAATTTGTTACCTTTACAATAAAAAAGTCGCTATTCATTATTGAGAGTGGACAGATGGAACATGTTCAACTTAAGACATCAATAAGAAGAGAGGGAAAAACTTATAATCCATGTGGCACTGCCTTCTCCATCTGGTAGTTCCCTGTTTGTCTGCCAAGAGTTTTTTTTTTTCCCCCCCAAATAAAAGTGAACATTTCTCTTTGGAGTTAATGGCACATTCCTAGATATTGACCTTGAGCCTGATTTATAGGTAATAAGCAACCATACAATTAAAATATGGTATTTTCCAAAGGTAATCCATATCGTAGGGGTAGGTTTTAAACCTAACTGTAAAAAAATAATTAGAGCTACTGTGTATCTAAAAGCATTATCAGATAAACAAAACAGCCTTTGCTTTGCTAAATCATGAACGCCATTGAACAAGTTATTCCATCCTCTAGAAAAACACATTGTAAGCTACATAAATAAAAAACTAGACAGTGAAAAGGCTGGCGGTGTCAGGCAGGAAGAACATGTTTGCACATCCTTTGCAAGCCTTTTAGCTGAGGCCTGCTGTGGAAGTGAAGGGGCTCAAGTATCAACGGGTACATCCCAAGCCACGGCTATCACGTGATCACTTTACTAAGATGCAGCACACAAGCTTATTACTCTTTGAAAAAGGTTATATCCTATCATATCTCTAGAAAAGTTAAGAAATAAGGGAAGCTGGGATGGTGCAGTGGGTTAAGCCCTTGCTTTGCAGCCCTGGGGTCCAAGGATCAAGTCCCGGTCTCAGACCCGGCCTGTGTGGACCCATATGCTGAACTGGGGTGTGCTTCCCATGTGGGAGACCCTCAGTTTGGCCCCCAGCTCACAGGGACATGTCTCCCATGCTAGACGCCTGGTTCCCTCCCTGTGCAGCCCCCACCCACCTGTGTGGAATGAAACCATGTTGAAAACTGATGACATACAACTATGGAGATTGCTCTGGGCCCTCCCCTTTCTCTCTCTCTCTCTCTCTCTCTCTCTGTCTCTCTCTCTCTCTCTCTCTCTGTCTCTCTGTCTGTCTTTGTTTCTGTTAAAAACAATAAAAGAAATGTAAAAAAAAAAAAATAGATAAAGAAAGAATCCCACTCATTAAATGAAATAGTGTATATGCACTTCTCATGTGTTTACCTCTCCTCCAATGTGTCTGCTTTCTATTTCTGTTCTTCTTTTCATTACACTATGCTATTATATGAAAGACATGGGGCCAGTTCTTTATTAATACGCTAGCTCCAAGCCATATGAATACTTTTAGTCAATATACCCCCATTTTTCTAGCAATAACCTACCATTTAAAAAGATCTTTGTAGGGAAATAAAGCTAATATCTAACTAATTTTTGTATCCAAGGATTAACAAAGTATTTTAATGTAGCAATGTAACATGTTTTACATGTATTCCTTAAAACAATTTCTAAAAACTATAGCAATCTAGACAATAAATAGTTACTAAATACTATCTGCTTAGCCCATAATCCCAAAAATGTGGACTAAAGTGTGATGCATAGTCTATGGTACTATTGACACTGAGAAATTTAAAAAACATAATACTTCAACTTCACTGACATATATTTAAACTGAATCTTTAGACATTAAGACTGTGACTACAGAAAACACAAACATAGTTTTTCTAAATTACTTTGTTAAAAATGTGGTAAAATTCAATTATACTGTAACTTGGGTCAATCTGATACCAGGTAGGTAACTTTTGTCAGTTATTCCACCTAGCTGCTTATTTTCCTCTTCTCTAATATAAGAATTATTATATCTACATCATATGATCGTGAAGATTAAGACAGTATTTTCCGGCGTATAAGACGACCGGGCGTATAAGACGACCCCCTAATTTTACAGTTAAAACATAGGTTTAGGCCTATATTCGCTGTATAAGACTACAGCCTCGGAAGTGGGGGGTAGTCTTATACAGCGAATATAGGCCTAACCTATGTTTTAACTGTAAAATTAGGGGGTCATCTTATACGTCCGGTCGTCTTATATGCTGGAAAATACGGTATATGTAGGAGCTTAAGATAATACTTGACACAGCATAGAAACAATGTATTAGCTATTATTTTCTTTATTATGTGTTGCATTCAGAATTTTTAACAAATTTTAAACCATACAACATCATTAGGATCACATTAGAATTATCATCTATAAACATTATCCTAAACTAATTAATCAGAATCTACAAGGGTAATTATAATGTGTAGCCAGAATTGAGAACCTCTAATGAAGATGTCAAAATTCAGCAAATCAGTGGCCCCTAAATGATTTGTTTTGGCTATTTCATTGTATCCTCCTGCAGGAAAGCCTAGTTCTGTGATTTGTATATAGTTGATTTGCAATTATCAATTAAGATAGAAACTGTAAGAACTACCTCTCAAATCTGCATTGCATAAATTCTAAGTCTAAAAGTTAAGTTTCTACACATGTTCAAGGATGCATTTCTGTACGTTGTTCTGGGATCACCTTTTTGGTTCCTGTCTATTTGACATCTCTCCATTCATCTCTCTATTTATCTCTTCTTTCAGCACTGTTATTAGCTGAATTGTGTCCTCCCAAAATTGATATGTTGAATCCCTAACCCTTAGTACCTGACAATGTGACTATTTGGTGATAGGGTTTTTAAAAATTTGACTTAGTTAAAATGCGGCCATTAGTGTGGGCACTAATCCAACCTGACTGGAGTCCCCAAGAGATGGGGAAAAAATGGAAACAGAAAGAGACACCAGGGTGAACAAACACTGAGGAAAGGCTATGTGAGCACGTGGAGAAGGTGGCCATCAGTAAGTTCAAAGAGAGAGACCTTGGAAGAAACCAAACCTGCCAGTGCCTTGATCTTAGGTTTTGAGTCTTCAGAACTGTGAGAAAATTAATTTCTGTTGTTTAAATGAACCAGTCTATTTGTGATGGTAATCTTAGCAAATTCATATAAGTACATTCATTTCCCATTCATTGATGCATCTATAGGTTAGTTTCCAGGTTCCCATTCTTTCCCAAATGCCCTACCTCCCAACAAAGTAAATCTACAATGTATCATATTTATCTACATGTCTGAAAACCCACAAAACTGAAATTTCTTAGACTAGTGACTAATTTATTATTGTCTACTTAACACTTTGTCTACTTAATGTATGTGGCATAATTGCTGAAAGAGTGAATGAATGAATGAAAATCATTCATTCAAATCAAATGAGTGAATAATAAGTACTTGTGAAAAATAGAAGAGAAACTACCATGACACACTGTTTCTGACTGCATCAAAATTGTCCTGGGGAAGCTGGGATGGCTCAGTGGGTTAAGCATGCTTTACAGCCCTGGAAACTGAGGATTGAACCCGGCCCTGGCCCATGTGGACCCATATGCTGCACTGGGGTGTGGTTTTCATGAAGAAAGCCCCCAGTTCAGTTCTTACCCCGTAGTTCAGCCCCTGGCTTGAGGGGGCATGCTTCCCATGCAGGAGACTCCCAGCCCAGTTCCTGCCCTGCACGGCCCCTGCCCACCTGTATGGAGCAAAACCATGTTGAAAACTGATGTATAACTATAGAGATTGCTGTGGGCAGTCCCCCTTTTCTCTGTCTCTCTCCATCTCTGCCAAAAACAATTAAATAAATCTTTTTTTAAAAATTGTCCCTACACCTGACATATACTGCCACCAACTTGTACTACTGATAAGCAAAGCACACAGACATAAATATCCAAAGAAAAGGACAGAACAACAAACAGTTCTACAATCTCTGGCTACTAAGAGCAATTCAATCAACAAAACCTACAAATATTCTTTGCTTAAGATCTGCAAATCTTCCCTGGCTCCTTGCTCAAGGCAGAGATACGCTCACTCTAATTCTGTCCAATCTGTATCTTTTCTATTTTGAGGACTGTTGGAAGTATTGCTGAGATTTGAAAATCTGGCCTGATATGGCAACCAGCTTTTAAAAACTTTGATCTTCAAAAATCTGTGTTTCAATAAAATTTTGTGGTAATAAAATGTGAAAGGGTCTGGATTGCATTGATATTGTGGAGTTATTGATAAGCCATAGGACTTTGGGCACAGTGACTTAGAACAGAGTTTACAGCCAAACTGAGCCCTAGGAAGCCACCCCAGTATGATGGGCATTTTATACCACTCATTCATGGCACAAAAGACAGGAAGAAGTAGACCTCAGAGATCATTGGTGATGAAACAACTGGAATTAAGGTGAGCCAGCCAATTTAACTTTTATTCTCTCTCCTTCTATAGTTGAATGGAATGGAGGTTATATGCCTGCTTCAGAATTTATTTTCAAAATACAATAAAACTGTGTGAGCAGACATTGAATTTTTATTGGTACTTACATTCTGCATATGATTAAGCACAAACTTGAAAAGAATTAACCACTCCACCAACCCAATGGATCTTATAAGAGCCAGGAGTGTTTCAAAGAGAATGTGTGTGGGGGGGGGGGGGGGGGGGGGGGAGGGTGACCTGAAGCCCACTCCCTTGGGTCAGTGCATGCTGGGAGGGGAAATGAGCTACAGAGCAGACAATTTTCAGCTTCAGTGGTTTTACTTTCTTTACCAGGCCTCACGAAAACACACTGACAAAACAAAGGACACAAAATTAATGACCCATGCATTCTGTCAATTGACTCTTAGTAGCAGTGGCCAGTTCACCTTAATATTTTTGTTCACATTGAACATGTAGCCCAAGGCATTGGTTAAGGTTCACTTAAGAATTCTTCAAAGGCATCAGTTGGTTTTCATTAATTTGTTAACTGTAACTTCTCCTTTCTCCTAAGGAACCCACAAACCAAGGGAAAGCCTTTATGCAAAACAAAGAGCAAAAGGCAGATGTTTTGACCAATCAGCCTTCTTTTGCTCCCAGAGCAATCATTTCTCATTGGTGAATATTAGAATAAATTGTAATCATCAGATTTTTCTAGAACATCACTATATTTAAACCTTCTTGATCTTCTCAAAAACCCAAATGTAAAACACTCAGTTATTGTAGAAGGATAAGCAACATTGTAGCAAATTTTTGTAATTATATCCTAATTATTTCTGTGGTCTTTAATCAATTTTTTATGAAATCTAATTTGATTATGCATGAAATATAGTCAATGAAATACAATTTAGGAATCGACAAACAGGCAACAAGAATTCAAAAGTATGTATACATGGAATTTAGTATTTATATATCTGTACAAAGATTATACCATCTTTAAGACACTTTATATTGAGAATTTTTTTCACATACTGGCCCACAATGGACACTTCTATATTACAGTAATTTTTTCTATTTGCTCAAAAGCTACAAAGAACTTTCATCTCTGTAAGTATCCTTTTTCAAAAAATTTCAAAATGTTGAACAGTTTTACAAGAATACGTAAGTCATGAATACTGAGGCACCAATGGCAGCTATCAAATTTGAAACCAGAATATAGGACAAGGCAACAGTTGCTTTAAAGCCTTACAGGAAGTTGGTAGTTTCAATGTTTCTCTTCTTAAAAAAAAAAAAAATATATATATATATATATATATATATATATATATATATAGAGAGAGAGAGAGAGAGAGAGAGAGAGAGTTCTACATGTGAAGGAGTCTACCATGATGCCATTTGCTAGTTTTCAGTAAAGGAAATGGATCCCATGAAGCAAATGTACCATTCCTTCCTATAAGTTTCTCAGACAGTTATAAAATATGATAGCAATGCTTGGTGGTACAACTTGATGTTAGTTGCATGTGTCAACATTTCCATTACAAACCCTTGGTTTTCAAGGTTTTATAATTCAGCTGTGAAGAGTTGCTTTAGAAAGAAAGTTGGCAAGGCTGTCTTAGCTAGGGAGTTTATCAAATTGAACAAATCTTTGTTTAGCTATCTCTCAGTTCTGTGAGCCAAGGTCTACTCCCAGTTGGACATGCCAAACTTACAACGACTTTAATGCCAGAGAGGTTTTTTCTCTCTCTTTAAATTCACTCCACAAGAGCTTCTCTCATTCTTGTTTCAGAAGCCGCCAGGATCCAGCTCATATCCTGTGTAACCCAGTGGGAGAGGAGCCACATCATATGTAACCCTGTAGGACATATGAACTGAGTCTTGGCCAAGTGAATCCAGCATAAAATGTGGACAGCAGTTCAGAGAGACTTGGAACTTCGGAATATGTGTATAATTAAAAAATGTAGGCATATCATACTACTGCTTACAAAGGAAAGTGGTGTTCATTTATTAAACACCTTGTTGACTGTGAAAACAAGTATGTGTTTCAGGAGAGTTCTAATTCCTCAGAATATGAACTTACTACTACATTATCTTCACAGAAGCAGAAGGGGAAAATGGCAATCCAAACTGTGTATATCATTTCTTGTATACCTGTTGTATAATCTTTGACACACATTTGTTTGATTGATATTGCAATGCTGAAAATTTATATAAACCCATTCTTGATTAGTAGATGTAGTGCACTTTTAACCAAATATAAAAGTATACTATTTATAAGCATATAAGGAATTTTGATGAGATACCTCTGGACATGATAGTATCATAGTTCACTTTTAGAGACTATTAAAATATTTATCTGTATATGCAACAAATTTATTCTAAAGTAATTTATTTAGATACATTAGCCTAGATATCTTTGACACATGAATACAAATCAGACAAAAATTCTTTACTAAATGATATTTAAGTTTGAGAGGGGAGAGAAGATATGCATGTGAATAAGCATAATAAATAATCTAAATGCTAGGCATCAGAAGAGAAGAACAGAAAAGGTATTTTGGCAGATCAGAAAATGTATTCATGGGATATGCCCAAGTACATATTAATATTAATAAATCTGTATTAGAATATAGTAAAAATATATACATATAATTCAAACATTTAAATTTTATATGAAACAAGTATAACATAATTATAATGTATTGTTTTATAAATACTTACTTTGTATATTTAAATATAACGTCCATTGAATTAATAATATGGTCATGTCTCATACTGGTTCTTTCCTTATGAAAAGTCTAAACTTAGAAGATTTATAAATTTACCCAGTCAAGATAGCTGGCCTACAGAGGCACTAGAAGACACCACATGGCCGAATTCAGGTACCATCAACAGTTGTAGGAAGGCCAGGCCTCATCAAAAGGCCTGTGTAGATGGCAGGCTAGCAGATGGCTAAAGCTAGGTATGGTTTGGGTTTGTTCAGTGTCTTAATCTATTTTCAAACTTTAGATTTGGCAAAACCAAAACCACATTTTGCCAAGTACTTTCTCCCTTAATTTTTAAGCCCATGTGCATTTTCAATGAAATTTAATCCATATGTTTCATATTTTTTACACTTAACTCATTGAATTTTTTTTTCTGTAAGAGCCTTTTGACATTCAAAAACCTTGCCTTTTTTTAAACTAGAGCATTTTTAGCTTTTTATTTTTTTTTACCAGAGGTTTTTAACTTTTTCCCCCTCAAAACAGGAAGTTGCATTCTGCCAAGTATAAATAAATGTGAACACAAATACAGTATGTTAATCCATCGCCAAAAATGATTGAATTTGGTTGGAAATTGCAACTTCATGAAAGTGCCCACAATTAAAGAAAAAAAAATATGTTCCCTTCTGAATCTGTCTACACCTAGATGATGATTGGCATAATTTATATTTAAAATAATGAACTATATTACAGCTTACCAATAAGAGGGGCAAGAAACGTCTTTTCAACATGACACAATAGGAATTCTCAGAAAGTTTATTTGTAAAATAAACAACTGCTCTTTCTTTTCTTTGGGTTTTGTATTTCATTTTCTAAAGATTGTTTGTAATATATACAAGTAAAAAATATATCAATTACCCAGACCTTAAACTTCTATATTTTCACAGTAGGAACATAAGTGTTTATATGAGTATGCTATATATTTAGTCATAAAGCTTTTTTTTTTTAAGAATTATTTTATTGTTTGAGAGGAGAGAGAGAGAGAGAAAGAGAGAGACCCTCTGCCCCCATCTCAGTGGTTACCAGTTACGCCATAGTTCAGCATATGAGTTTGCATGGGGTGGCGTCCAGATTCGATCCCCAAACCTCGCAGTTGCAAGTCGAGCGCTCGACCTGCTGAGCTATCCTGGCATCCCCAGAAAACGTTTTTTGTTGTTTATGGAATACATTAATGTATACTCTGTATTATTTTCTGAACTTACGTATTTATATAACTTTTTTTTTTTCAGAAAAAAAAGAAAAGCAGTGATAATTCTTATAAGGGCTTAACACAATGCCAACATATAAAGTCAACATAAACACATTTTTAAAAGAAACCCTAATTAATAAAGAAGTGATCAAATATCCTACCTTTCAATTACATTTTCGTACCATAGTTAACATAGCTAGGCTCATGGTAAGATGGTCCTTATGTCCATATTGGATTCAATTCAATTGAATCCAATGGCATAACTGATGACTCATGGTGTGATGATCCTGATTCAAAGAATGACACTATAATTTCTATAAAAATTAACAATTATCTGTCAAAGCCATTTGCATAAATTATTCTTTATAGCTATCATGTGATGTCATTTGTCAACAAATTTCTCTTTTCTGGGTTCCCATGGTCATTAGGATCCAATTCTCCTATATAACTAAGCATATTGTTTTGGGGATCAGAAGGTGAAAATCGTGGAGTGAACATCTAAAATTAACCAGAATATGTTATCAGGAAGCAAAATAAAGACTGAGATCTATGGTGTACAGAGTCATCTAGCATATCCCAAATGCCTTTCCAAAAATGCAATCCCATGAATGCATCAATGGACTTGGTCCCTGAACATAGGAACTGACTTTTAGCTTTTACTCTAGCCCCATTGTCTAAGATTCTCAAGTTAAGAGTTGTTCCAAGAGTCTCTGCTACCTGATTCAGCAGACACTGAACTCATTCATTCAACAAATGCTAGAGACCACCTACTTCATTTCAGGCACTCTTCACTATAAAAAGTTCTTTTCTTGAAGTTTACATTCTAGTGACTTCACCACCTTAACAGTTCATTCTCTTAGGAATAAAATGTTTTTGTGTGTTTTACTTTTTATATTAAGAAAACACATTGGCAGACCAGGATAGCTCAGCAGGTTGAGCGCTTCCCTTGTAACCATGAGGTCTGGGGATTGAATCCTGGCCACAGCCCATGCAGACCCATATGCTGAATTCTGGCACGACTGGTGACTGCAGGGTATAATAGCACAGGTTCTCGTCTCCCATGTAGGAGGTCTTTGGTTCAGTTCTCACCTTGTGTAGCCTCACATTCACCCATATGATATGAAACTATGTCACAACTAATAACATACAACTATAGAGACTGCTCTGGGCCCTCCCATCTCTCTCTCTCTCTCTCTCTCTCTCTCTCACACACACACACACACACACACACACACCTCTCAAACAATAAAATAAATCTTTAAAAAGATACACATTGAATTGTACCTTCCTGACTTGATGTTAAATAACTGACATTGTTTTCAACAAGTTCTGGTCTTGACAAAGGTGATAACATTACTTTCAGATCACTTCTCACATAAAGTATCAAAAGGGAAAGAAATATCTGTCAAGCATCATAAGGAAAACAAGAAAGAAAAAAATTTTTTTTGAAAACATTCCAGGAGACTCAGAATGTTTTAGGGCAATGGAAAAAGCTGGAAGTGGACAGAAAAGAACTGGTCAATGATGCAAACCGGAGGGCAGAATGATAGCTCTGTATGTCATCTTGGAGTTCATCTGGTTCAGAAATTGCGAACCTGGGACCTACAGGCGTCCTTCTCCTCACAATGCATGCTGGTATTGCTGCTAGCTGACCATGGGGCCACACCATAGCTTCTAAAGTATTCCAAAGGGTTAGAGCTCTAACAAAGGAAAGGATGCGTGACAGTTCCTGGTAATCCAGCGCCTTCAGGTTTAGATACAATAACTTGCCCATAATCACACAGCTACTGTCTCTTCATATTACTTACAATGTTTTTTCCTGTAACTGAAAGATAAGCAAACAGCTTGCATTGAAGAGAAAGAACTAATATCCACCAAGTGCCAAAGACACAAAACCAACACAGTATCTCAATTAACACACCAATCTTGTGAACTGAGTAGTGTCCCTTCTGTGAATTAGAAGCTCATCTAATGCTTCCTAATCGGATATCATCCCTAAAGCTAACAAAAATGAACAAACTTGTGCTTGTATTGCTTCTCCTGACCACTAGGTATAGGAACTCTCTCATGGGAAGATCATAAGTACTCCTAAATGGAGATTATTAAATAAAACAAAATGGTGTGGCTCAGGCGAAGTCTCAATGACTGGCCTCTTTAGTATTTATTTTTTGTTTCCTCCTGAGGTAAATAAGCTAGAATATATGAAATACTTTGATCTCCTTGGAAGCAAAATGCCATTTTAGAAACTCAAGATAATCTGATCTTAACTCATTGTGGTAGCACAAACTCTACTGATCAAATTCATTACAATCATCTAGTATTTCCAACAGAATCTTGTGCTGTTATGACAACCATTTTCAAGAACTGACTCCTGTATTGTGGCTTAAACATGATAAATTTGCACTTTTAGAAGACATCCAGCTGGTGAGACTACTTCAGCTGCCAAGATGATGTTCCACAATTTCCACATCTGCTTCAGCTCCTCTGTCATGGCCTCATTACTAATTTTTTCTCCATTTTTTTAAGAATTAGGAAAATTTTTTTTCCCTGGTGCAGGCTATAATTGTGCACCCAAGATAGATTTTTAAATTTATGAATGGTTTCAATTCATAGATGAGACACGTTTGTACCTTAGGTTCAGAATAAGTCCTCTCCTAATTTTTTTGATGATTTGGCTTTTTCACAAAGTGTAGGTGAAGAAAAAAAAATCTAAAGATATTTAACACATTTTAAATATTCATTCTCTAGTGTTTTCTAGAATTCTGTCAGAAAACTCTTCAAAATACTTAACCTCGTCTAGTTTTAAAGCAAACCAATATAAATAATGGGTAGAATTACTAACCTGCAGGGAATGTCATCCCAAATTTCCTGGCGCTGACTATGTAACCATAAGCATGACTGGTGTATTTACTGGAGGCAGTATATACTATATAATGTTCCCTGAAAACTCATGTAACTAATGCAATATGATAACCACTAGGGTGCTACTGTGACGTAAAGGATATATTACAATTTTATCCAATTCAAACAAGAAAAAAAAAAAAAGTTGATTTTAATGGTCCTGCCCTCTAAACAAATACATTGCCTGTTTTACTGAACTTAAAATTCAAGGCAATATATGAGTTTTTCTGAAATAAAAATAATTCTATTGCATCGACATTCCAGCACTAAAATATGATTCACATGTTGAATAATTATTTATAACAGTGAGTTCAAGGAAATAAGTATTATGAAGGCCATGACTTTTATTGAGAGAATAAAAAAAGAAAAAAAAAAAACAGATTCAATAGCACAGAGTTTCCAGGGTCCCAGTCCTAGCAGAGCAGGCTTAGAGACATCTTCTAACTTCTGAGATGTCAAGATGCTGATTCTCCTGAAATAAGTTTTAGGGTGGCAAGAGTTGGAGCTGAACAAAGACAGCCTTCTAGCAGGCTTCTCGGGCAATGGCCAGCACAAGGATAACAAATGTAAGGAGAATTCATAAGTGGTCCAAAATGAGAACTTGATTTTTTAAGATGTTATATTTGTTTTAAAAAAAAATGAATTAAAATATTACTGATATAAGAAAGAAAACAGAAAGAGAGAGAGAGAAGAAAGAGAAAGAAAGAAAGAAAGAAAGAAAGAAAGAAAGAAAGAAAGAAGGAAAGAAGGAAAGAAAGAAAAAGGAAGAAAGAAAGAAAGAAAGAAGAAAGAAAAAAGGAAGGAAGGAAGGGAGGGAGGGAGGAAGGAAAGTGAGGAAAAGAGAGAGAAAAGGAAGAGGAGAGAAGAAAAGGAGAGAGAAAAGGAAAGAAAGAAAAAAGACAGGGAGAGAAGAAAGAGCAAAGCCAGACAAATACAAATAGCCTGGTATAAATGTACCTGGCCTTCAGCTAAGGCTACAATATACATTATAAACACCAAAGAGTGTCAAGAGCATTTTAAGAAATTGGTCATCCCTTTCCACTTTGTGAGTAATATTTGGGAATGGGATAAAAAAATAATAATGGCCTCTAGGGAATGTTTAAGAATGAGGTAATTTGCATGTTTCTTCCAGAAAACATTAAGTGTATCCTTCTCCTCTGCCAGGATAATTTTGAATTTCTGGCATCGATGCTGAAATCCTCTACCAAAGTTGATCAATCTCCTGTTACCACTTTATATTTATGTTGGTGTAATAGTTTATTCTAGGCAGTATTAGACTGAGGCTAGTCAGCTATTTAATCTTCAGGTTTTTATTCAAGGCATCATTGAAGAAAATCCCTATACTCTGCGTAGACCAATTTTTGTGCAATTTTTAGAATCTAATTCTTCCGATTTTGGTGCCATGGCAACTCAGCCAAGTTGGGTGAAATGATTAGTTCTCTAGAGAAAGATTGTGGATAATTAAGTTTATTCCCTTCCCCTTTCCCTTTTTCCCCTTCTGTCACATAATATTTTGGCTTTTTCTCAACCATCAAGTAAAACCATCGAGCTGTGGAGGAGCTGCCTAAATTGTGTGAATACTGCTTCTACTTTCTTTAGAGATCTAACCTATATATTGTATTTTGAAACACATCTATCTTGATAGCTTATTTCATAAGAAGGCAACAACCATGTATAAGTAGAGGTAATGCATTAAAAGAAAAAGTAGATTTCAGAGAACCCATGACAAATACACTGGTATAGAATCATAGAAAGATCTTAAATCTAGAGTGTAGAGCTAGAGGTACCTTAGAGTTCATTTACTTACAATCACCCTTTCCTCAGTTGTGAAACTGAAGCCTAGGGAAGTGAGACAATTTGCCCTGGTCATAAGTTATTTCCAGTTGCCCATTAAAAAAAAAAAGGTAAATCCATTGGTCCATGGGTATCTCCATTGTTGTTCTTCTAAATTCTAAACTGATTGCCACATCAGGCCATGGATTAACCTATCCTCCAACCCCTTCACTAAATCCTTGTTGGCTCCCTTCTCTAACCTTTGTGCTTCTGAGTTTGTTATTGCTGGTTTTGGTTTTTTGTTTTGTTTCTGATATTGTTTGGTTAGATTATACTAGCTCACCTTTTAGAGGATACTCACGACAGGGATTTTGTCTAACAGCTCTGAGTATAACCGTAACAATTTTCTGTGAATGGAGAATAATCAATAAGACTGTTATTCAAGGCCACTAAATCAAAAATTTGTTACAAAGTAAAACAAATAAATTATGGGGATGTAAAGTACAGCATGGAAAATACAGTTAACGATACTGTGATAGTGTGGTATGGTGTCACATGGTTGCTGGATTTATCATGGTGATCACTTCTTTAGGTATATAAATGTTGAGTAACTATGGTGTACACCTGAAACTTTTCAAATAAAAATCTTTTTAAAATATTTTTTTGTTTCAAACAATTTAAGCACCTCACTGCCCCAAAGAATTCTAAAACCTATCAAATCACAGAGAGAGGGAGGCTGGGATGGCTCAGAGGGTTGAGCGCTCACTTTTCAGCCCCAGAGACCGGAGACTGAGGATTGAATCCTGGCTCCAGGCACTGGCCCGCGTGGACCTATATGCTGAGCTGGGGTGTGCCCCCAGTTCGGTTCTTGCCAGGGCCTAAGCAGGAGGCTCCCGGCCCAGTTCCTGCCCTGCACAGCCCTACACCCACCTGTGGAGTGAAACTACATGGAGAGCTGGTGCTGTCAGCTGTGAAGACTGTTCTGGGCCCTCCCCCTTCTCTCTGTCTCTCTCTGTCTGTCTCTCTCTGTGTCAAAAAAACAATAAAAATAAATCTTTAAAAAAAATCACAGGGAGAGATTTGAGGTTAATAATGTTAACTATTAATCTTATTTGTATTCAGTTAAAAGTGCCTTCACACTGTAGTCACATGTCTAATCTCATTAAAGCATGAAGTAACCCAATAAAGTACCACGTTAGCGTTGTTCTTGTTTTATAGATAAGACTGAGACCACACAATGAACCTTGACAATGTGGTGTCTTGGGCTTGGGATCCCAAATCTCTGGCTCTCTCTACTATGAGTATATAAAACACTTTACGTTGAAATATTGAGGTACTATGACTGACACTGTCCTTTATCAAGGTCTGTCCTAACAAGTTGTGTCATATTTAATAGGCAAAACTTTGTGGTCAAGGAAACCAAGACAGAAGCCATGATAAGACGGAAAAGTATCCTATACATTTTTGCTTTTGTTTTCTTAACTGCTGGCTGCTTTTTCTGGGAGAAACAATTTGGGCTGTTCTAATAACTACCACTTTTCAGCTCTCCATGGTTCAATCTCTTTTTCCCACGTGTTTAAAAGTAGTGACTGAAATTTTATGTTACCCAGTGTGAATGGTTTAAAGACCGGTCCTGAGAATATCTTTTTGAGTGAATGCTATGCCTGGGTTTTTTGGCTCTATTGTGATATGACATTTTCATTCCTTTCCCTCAAAATAGCTTCTAGTTTTCAACAAAAGGCCTAGTTGAGTCCAGGGCATATCGATTAAAAGTATTCAATGAATAATATGTTCACTAAACAAGAGTACTTTAACTGGGTAAGTGGATAGACCCTGGAGCCTGAACGTGTGCATTTAAACCTCAACAGTTCACAAGTTGTGTGACCTTGGACAAGTTATTTAATTTCCGTGTACCCCAGTGTTCTTCTCTGTAAAATGTTTTCTTATGAGAGTTTAATGGCTTTCTGTATATGAAGTGCTTAGAATAGTGACTGATACAAAGTACCTATGTAAATGTTCCCTATTAAAACTGAGATATAAAATTAGAAAAATGTTAATCTCATTTTAATGTTTTATTAGTTGGCATTAATTGGCTTGTGTCTCTTTGTTTTTAGATAACATTGGATTCTTTGACATTTGGTTTCCTACATGTTTCATTTATATTGTTTCTAAGATTGGCTAAATTTACTCATCACATTCTAAAATTTACCTTTTAAAAAGAATACCCATTGACCAGAGTTCTAACGAACTCACATTGAAACTAACAAATAGAACTCATCGGTTAATGATATGTTCATTTTCATTAAAAAGATATCAGTCTGCCCTATACTTCCTTTGGAAATAGAATTTAATCTCTGACAGGCATTTCGCATTTTCTAGTTTTTCTCTAGTGAGTATACATTGGCATGCTGGCAATGATTTTTTTTTTTTTTTTTGGCTCTGCACTGGGGTTGCAAATGGTGTCATTGTTCTTGGTTAAATCTGCGAAAAGTAAGCCTGCCCCTCTCATTTTTTGGCTTCACGCTGAAGTAGCCTTCATAGCAAAAACTATATGAGTTTATCAGTCTCTATTCACTGCCCATATTCCAGCATGATCAAAGTCTGCTAAAATAGTTAAGAAAGATAATCAAGAATGATAATACATATTGAAACAAAATCCAGGTTTTTCTGTTTTTGGTCAACACAGGAGCTTCTGAGAGAATCAAGACAAGATAAATTTTTATTCTTGAAGTTCCTTGAAGACAGGAAAAAAGAAAAAACACACACACAAAAAAACTTAGTTGTCACTTGCTAATGACCATTGTATCTGAATATTTTAAACTATTTAGTCAGACTTAGGACAGATGTTTAAGAAATTATTAGTAAAAAGAGGGTACTTATTGTATGTTAGAATTTAGTGTGTAGACTAGAGATTAGTTCTAATGATTCCAAACATACAAGAAGGAAACAATGAAAAACATTTCAGGATCATACACTACTTTTTCTCTAAGTAGTTTGTTTATGCCCTTTGGGTTCCTAGTTGCATAATAACTTTTTCTCTCAAGTGTTTCCTTTACAAACAGTATAAACTTTAGCAGGTTCTGCCTGAAATATTAGATCCTAAATAAAGTCAAATAAATGTAATTTTACCTTATTGTGAGAGAAAAAGAGATGTTCTAAAAGACAAAAATACTAAAAATATCTTTTTTTTTCTTTTTTAATTGATCTAAAATATTTTTCTTTGGCTCTTATTTAATAACAAATTTTACATGCATGGCACACCATTTATGGACTAATTGAATACTGTGTCAAATTACTGATGTAAGATGTTCAAAGTTTTATATAGGTCAGTCAGTCAAGCTTTCTCTTAATTGCATGTTACAGATTAAGAAATTTACAAAGGAGGACGTACCTGTCAGTGGTGCAGTATCTGTGGTTCTAACAACTTGGTGGGCAGTGTCCACCTTCATTTTATCCTCAAACAAACAAACAAACAAAAACGCAGCACAGAAAGGCACATTCATTTTTAAAATACTGGCTCAACATCCCACCTTTGACTGTGAAGAGGCTATCTTAGCAGAGACAAGTGCCCCTGGAAACAGATATGCTGGGGTGGGTCCTTTGCAAGTTCTGCTATTTGTTCATCAAATATTTATGGGATGTCTACCTTGTGCCAGGCCCTGACCTAGGTGATGGGAATAAGTCAATCAGTCTAGGAGCTTCCATTCTAACTTCTCACAGCAACATCCTGAATTTTAAAAATAAGCAGCCTTTGTCACTCCTGCCCAAGGACTGCTGCTGACCAAAGTCATTCTAATTATAACAATGGTCCTTTATTTCATAGCATACTGGCATATACTTTGGTACTTGATTGTCACAACAGAACAGGCCTTCGTCCCTAAGTGCCTTTCTTGACCAAACTCGTACCCAAAAGGAAAATCTCAAATGCTTCCTCTAAGAAGCCCTCACTG
Organism: Craseonycteris thonglongyai; assembly: GCA_004027555.1. NCBI lineage: Eukaryota > Metazoa > Chordata > Mammalia > Chiroptera > Craseonycteridae > Craseonycteris > Craseonycteris thonglongyai. Next base: position 31,054 of record PVKE010015949.1, read on the forward strand.
ACTCTTCATGCAAATCAATTTTATGTTACATAAGATGCTTCTCAAATAGCAAGGAAAATGTCTCCAATTTTCCCGTACCATATCAGTTCCTGCATTTAATCCGCTCCTTCCCCAGCTGTGCTTGCATTGAGCTAGAGTCATGTAACTAAATTTGACAAATGAGATGCAAACCAAGGTGATGGGTCACTTTAGTCTGAGCACTTTAGAGTCAGTGATTCATCTCTAACACTCTCTTCACCTTGCAGGGTGCATTTAGCACCTTTGTGTTGCAATGGTAGCATCACAAGGAAACCTGGGTCCTCAAACCATTTCTAGACAAAACCCTCCATCAACCAGCACTATACATTGATTGAGCAAGACATATATTATTGTTGTGTTAAGCCATGAGATTTGGGGATTTGTCCATTGAGGCAACTGACATTAATTACTGTGACTAATACAGTGACAGAAAAATAAATTTGCTTTGTTTTTGCCCCAAAGAAGCACATCTTTGATATAAAAGACAGGACTGGTACTAAAGATGTGTCAGGTTGCTACCAACTCTGTAAGGGCAGGGGGCAGAACCGAGCACAATCACTCCTTAATTTCAGTTCATCTGCTTCTTTCCCTAATACCTTCTTCTCCTGTCTTTTTTCCCAATCCAAAACAAGAAATCCCATACATTGTCCTTAAAAAATGGGCTGGGCTTACATTAGCTGTGTTACCTCTAAACACATTAGAAGGTGTTTAAGTCCTGCTACTAATAATTGACAGAGCAGGCACTCCTAGGTCTAAATTTCTCTTTAGATCATTGGTAGAGTACTTCCTTCACACAAACACACACGCACACACATGCACACACACATTCATTTTTAAGCTTTCTTTTTTTAAGATTTATTTTATTTTTTTCGACAGAGAGAGACAGAGAGAAGGGGGAGGCCCCAGAGCAGTCTCCATAGTTGTACATCACCAATTTTCAACATGGTTTTGTTCTACACAGGTGGGAGGGGGGCCACACAGGGTGGGAAGTGGGCTGGGGGCCTCCCTTATGGGAGGTATTCCTCCATGAGCTGGGGACCTCACCTGGGCCTCCCACACATGGGAAACGCACCCCAGTTTAGCATATGGGTCTACATGATCCAAGGCCAGGACTTGATCCTTGGACCCTGCGGCTGCAAAGGGAGTGCTTAACCCATTGAGCCATCCGTGCTCCCCCTGAGCATTCTTGTACTCATAAATAGTATAGTTGAAAAGATCCCAATTAATTTTACTATTGAGATATTAAGTAAAAATCTGAGTTTACAGTCTTAAAGTAAATAGAGATTAGACACAAAGGTTAATAAAGATTGCTTATAATAACATAAAAATAAGACCCATTTGCTTGCATAATAATGTCTTCCCCCTGTTTTAGCATGAAGGAATTAGGGGTATGTGGCAATATAAGTACAAATACTACACTCTCAATGAAAGCTTTATTATTAAGTAAGATTATTTTTTTGCTTCTTTTAAATATATCAAATTCCACTGGGCATCTACCCAAAAAACCTGAAAACCTTAATCTTTAAAGATGTCTGTACCCGCATGTTCATCGCAGCACTGTTCACAGTGGCCAGAACATGGAAACAACCAAAATGCCCTTCGATAGA
>PVKE010015950.1:0-32762 GCA_004027555.1 Craseonycteris thonglongyai
TCTACATTACATTGTCTATACATTGCATTATATGCTCACCACCCAGAGTCAGCTCACTTTCCAACACCGTGTGTTTGATTCCCCCTCCCTACCCCCCCACACACATCTCTTCCACACAATAAAATAAAAGATTTGTTTTATTGTTTTGACAGAGAGAGAGAGAGAGAGAGAAGGGGGAGGGCCCAGAGCAGTCTCCATACTTGTACACCATCAGTTTTCGACATGGTTTCATTCCACACAGGTGGGCGGGGCTGCGTAGGGCGAGAACTGGGCTGGGGGCCTCCTGCATGGGAAGCTCACCCCAGTTCAGCATGTGGGTCGGTGCCGGCCGGGGTCAAGATTCAATCCCTGGTCCCCGGGGCTTGAAAGCCAGTGCTTAACCCACTGAGCCATCCTGGCTTCTTGGCTTTCCCACTTTTCACAAATGTTACTGTGCACCTGCCCCAACCTCCTCTCAGGAACAGAGTTAATTGCCCCTCCCTTTTGCTCCCACAGCCCTTCTATTTTGGTACATAATGCACAGTATTAGGGTTATTTACGTGGTCATATCCGCCAGGTGTATTCTACCCATGGTCATTTCTGCATCTTCTGTAACTGAGAAAGTGCCTGCACACAGTACATGCTTAAATATGTTGAACTAAACCAAGTAGCAAGTTCACACAAACTCTAGCCAAATACTAGGTAAACCAAGATGTACGTAATTTTTGTATTGACAATATTACTGAGTGCGCTAGCCATAGCAATAACATTTTCATGGTTGTATTGACAGATTACTCTTATCATTGTTTGCTTTTGATTCTGTTTCTCCACAGGACTGCAAGCCCTTTAAAAGGAGTATCTGATTTACATCAGTATAGCATGTGTGTTAAGAGCACACACTAGAACCAGACAGCCTAATGAGCCCCAAGTTTCCCCCTCCACCTTACTAGTATGATAATTAATTGTACCTGAGTCTTAATCTATAAACGTGACTGAATGACGTCATGGAGAGCTTCATGCCATTGAAAAAAACAGAAGGCACCGCACACCACTCAGCGGCACAGGAGAAGGTAACAAATTCAGTCGGGAGGCTGAAAAGGAGCAAGGGGAAAACCAAATCAGAGCTTTTATTTGGGTTACTGTGGGAAAGGCAAGATGGCAGGATAAACCCTTGAGGATTGGCTGATTTGAATACTGTACTTCCAGTAGGTTCAAGGCAATAGAAATGGTCCCCAGCTGCCTAATACCTGGCCCAGTGATGGTTCAGGGTATGAGAAATACTGGTTTGGTATATGAGAGTTACATAAAGGAGTTATTTAGGAGGAAACACTTGGTACTGGTTGGTTTGCATATAAAAGTCAAGCTCCTGGCTAACCCCTTTGTCATCTCCAAGAATTGACTAGCCACAGGAGAGGCAGTCTTTCCCTAGCCAGCACGATTTTGAAGATGTTGAAACATTGCAGGAAAAAAACCCCCAAAAACATGACTAAGACAATGATTTTGACAAGTAGCTCAATCTCTTTGTCTCAGTTTCTACATCCGTAAAATAGGGATAATACATACACCATCATAAGATTGTAGCAAGGAATAAATGAATATATACATATATATACATGTGTGTGTGTGTGTGTGTGTGTGTGTGTATATATATATACACATACATATACATGTGTACATAGTCACTTATATACATATATTTATATATATAGATATCATACAGAGCAGTATGTGACACATAGGAAATATGATGTAACAATTAGCAATAGTATATGTCGTTACAATACCTCTCATAATGCCTCCCACAAAGTTGGAGACACTTGAAAAGAACTGAATGAATGAATGCATGAGTGAATGAGTAAGTTCCCATGATTATGCACCTTAATGTTAAGCAACTGATATTTTCAATTTCTTAGAGACAGAAAATGAAGGCTTTGGTAAAATTGGCGCTGGAGTGGGAAGATGAATCAAATCTAGAGAAGGAATAGGATTCCCAACAAGGAAAGGCTTTGCTGCCTGTTTCCTATAGTGCTTCTTTTAGTTCATCTATCTCTGTCTCAATATTTAAGGCAGGCATTTGTCTTTCAGGTTTCTTTTGGCATCACTGCAGTCATCAAATGAAACATAATTTCCCCCATCCATAACCCAGTGAAGTTTAATTGGACTTGGTACCACTACTCTCACTCCCAATTTAAAAAAGAAAATGTGTGCATCTTCAGACATCAGCAACATGATACAACCTAAGAAATAAGTGTGCATTAGACCTCAGAATAGACTTTTCCTTTATTATCTGTATATAACATCTATCTAATAGAAAACGAAACAACAGCATCCATCTCTTTCTACTGCCATTAAGATTCAATGGAATCCAATGAATTCTCCTTGTTACAAACATAGGCTCTATTATAGTACTGTGCTCTAGTTCTAATGAACCTGGCCTCTTGGATGCATAAGATGTTTAAAATAGGAGAACTGGATAATATTTAATCTGCCCCCTAAATTTCCCACAAAGAAAACAGATTCCAATGCTCCATCTGCCATTTCTTGTCAACAGTCCTAGAAAAAGGACTCATTTCTATATACGGTACTTCGAACACCCAGAATAGTCTTGTTTTCTTAAACCGTGGTGCAATGAATGCAGATATTTTACCGGTATTCATACAAGCAACCTACTTCAATGAATGAGGCTTGTAAGTGTTCATCTAATGTACTCTTGGTGCCAAAAGCATGGAAGATACAATGCATATTATAACATGGATAAGTAACTACAACTCTTATTTGTAGGTGTAAGTAGCTGTATTGGAAAGGACATTGGATGGAGACTTTGAAGGGCCAGGTCTTCTAACTTCTAGATTTATGACTTTTCAGTAAATTATTTCAACACTCAAGAGTTTCTATTTTCTTCTCTGTAAAATAAGGACATTAAACCAGCTGTTGAAGACCACACATTTCCTAGTTTCATGAAAGTGCTTATAATCAAACATTATGTTATTAATTACCTATAGGTCACTTTAGTAAGTCTGAATACCAATGCTATTATTTCACACAGACCCAATATAGAGTTAAATAGACTACATGAAAGTTTCATAAATATACTCTTTATACATTTATAATCTTGTTTAATATTTTGAGGCTATTTCCTATAACAAGAGGTCTAATTTAAAAATGAGTTGAGTTATAGGTCTTGATATAGAATTCATTTTTATACACTTGAAATAGAAAATGTTAGCTATTTAATTAGTCAGGTTCATAATTTAGTTTGTAAACTCAGAGACCATATCTAGATTTTACATAATATTGATTACATGATCAGGGCTCATTAAAGGATAATAATTTAAAAATCACACTTAAGTGTTAGCTTCTCTAGCTAATTTCCTTTCCATACGAATGCTTCGTATTTTAGCATATCACCTTTTTCTCCTATCTATTTATCTATTTATTTTTGCTCTAGAAAACCAGTGAGAATTAATCTAGAATGATGCAAAATTAACAGAAATTTAAATGAAAGTGTACTCTTATTGGAATTTCATTTTTGATGACATAATAATAGGCTTATAGAGCACCTTTCATCTATGGACCTCTAAGCACTTTACAAACATTAGTTAATTCGCACAACAATCCTGGGAGGTTGGCAATTATAATCAGCCCCATTATGTAAATCAGGGAAGTGCAACACAGGGAGGTTAAGTTCCTCAGGCAACGGGAAAACCAGTTGGCAGAGCCAGTTTCAGATCACACGCTTTCATATGTTAGCATTCCACATCCAAAAAGACTTGTGGAAAGCCCACTGTTCTGTTTGTTGCAACAAAGTCTCAAAGCGATGTCTAATGTCACTGTTTCAGGGTTCCATACCACATGTGAAACAGCTAGAAGACAGAGAGGAACTGACCTTGAAATGTGAAGAGAACTGGTAGTGTCATGAATGTCCTTACCTGTTTAAGAACCCAGCCAGAAAACTGTGTGATGCCCATTTATTTATCAGCAACATCTGAAGGAAAAAAATATTAACCCAAGCACTAATGTGAACATTTTTTTTATAATAGGAGAATGTCTTTATTGAGTGCTTATTGCTCAATGGGCCTTATATTAGGTGTTTCGGATATGTTACCTCATTTATTCCTTATAATAACCCAAGTGTATTAGTTAGCCATTGCTGTGTAATGAAGCATCTTAAGACTGAGTGATTTTAAATAACATTTATTCTTGCTCACATATCTGTGGGTCAGCTGCAGTGGAGTCCCGGTTAGTTCCGTGAGCCTCTCCTCCTTAGACAATAGGATAGCTAAAGCATGTTTTTCTCATGGCAAATCTACATTGTAGTTATTTTTGCTCCCATTTTGCAGACCAGAAAGTAGGCTGAAGGCAGAAAAGGCTTAGGGGTCTGAGTTTCTGTATTGCTCCCAACCCTGCTCCTACTGAGGTTTGTCTTTAAGCACCAAGTGTATTAGAGGCCACTTTTTCATCCCTCAGGGCATTCACTCAGAAGGGATAGAGACCCACCTTCCCCTCTTCACTGCAGACTGATGATGATTGAAATTACAGGGCCATGGACCTCTCTACTCTGGTTATGACTTAAGCAGAGTCTAAATAGCTATTTTTGACTCTGTGCCTACAGTTCCTCATGGGACCAAAAAGCACGGAGCCCTCCTCATCTCCATCACTAGTGCATTTAAGCCATTAAACCATCCTGCTGCCTTTCAGAGAACGATGCAGACAATTCACAGAAAGCACCCTTTAGCTTTTGGATGTATGAATTAATCATTTCAGCCAACTGAGTTCACCTAAGGTCTCTGACCTCTTCAAGATAAATATTAAATGTACCAGACTTGTGCAGTAGAAGCCATGCAAATTATCAACCGCCTCTGGGTCAAGGATCTCAGAAGAGATAAGAAGTTCAAAGGAGTCAGATCATGAGCTCAGGCAAGAATTTTATTACGGGTGTGAATATTGTACACTGTGCATGTACAGTTGTCTCCTGCCAATACCAGCAGGGTCACCGGGAAGTGTGACAGGGGCTGGTTCAAATCCTCTAGTTTTGTTGGCTGCTATATCTTTCATCTCTGTTTATAGGCTGCGAAGTCACGAACAGAAAAAGAGAGAAAGACTGGCAACTTTATTAGTGTGTGTCTCTCGGTTTAAAGGGGGCTAATAATATTTCATATCTGTGAAACTATGAAGTGGATGGAAGCCGCAACATTCCAATGTTTGCTTTTCCAATTCCATTTTTGCGAGTGTAAGGATGCCCTGGCAGGACTATGGGAGCAGCTGCGGGAGAAAAAAAGGGGGGCAGAGAGGTACAGAGCCCTCGGCCTCCCCTTGCTCTGCTGGAGCAGCTGCATTTTTATCTGCTTTATCAATTGAACTCCGTTATGTTTCCATTTGAATAAAAGCATTCTGCTGCTTAAAAAGTGGTTGAAAACCATTGGTTTCCATCATGTCTTCCTCTGCGCCCATCTCCATTTTTCGATACCCAGTGACGATGCTTCTCTTGAACATGGCCTCAGCATTTATTTATTCCATTTTTGCCTTTTTATGTATCAGCGAGGAATGAAATTATCTTGGCCATGCTTTGTTTTGGATCCAAAACATGCCCTATTTGATTTTGATGACTTTAATCTTTTTGTTCTCTTCTCCTTATGTTCAACCTCAGACTTTCTATTTTACTCCTACCCTGGGGACAGGCATGTTTGATATCATTTCGAATAAATAATCTAACTGGAGATTGGAGAGGAAAACAAGGTGATCTTGCAGGTCTAGGAATGGTTGTGTTTCATTTAATTTATGCAAAGCCTTCTGTATCATACTCCTTATAGAGGTTTTTTGTTATTGTTGGAAGACCGACCACTACCTTTCAGGACAATGGAGTTTCCTGGAGCACACGGTAAGGATTGGTATAACCCAAAGGACTCTTTCCAATCACTTCTACTTGCTATCTCTTTTTTCTAAGTGTCATATATAGATTAGCAGAGAGACCAGACACCCATCCTGGCTCCCTGAAAACCCGAGCTGCTTTGTATCTATTTATATGTGCACGTGATGGGATCCTTGGAGAGATTCAGGCCACCTCATTGACAAAGCTGCAGTCTTCTCTTTTAACACAATATTCCAAGCCTCCCTCATTTTTTACCAAACTGAGTGCCACCTCACCTTGGACCTCTGAACTGCACCATCACTGTAGCAAAGACAAAAGAACCAAATTTAATCTCCGATGATGTCAAGTAGCTCCTAGTACCTTTTTGGCACCATCCCTAGTGACAAATCTCAGACACATTCAGACAACTGTGGCTTTAGAATTCGTGAAAATCTTCTCGTCGACCCTTCATAAATGGTTTTTATACCTGCAGTTATGGTGAAATAAAATTCATGATGCTTCTTGGTCACATTTAAGGGTTGTTAAAGAAAACAAGTTGGAATACTCATTTGAATCATTACTGGTATTCAAAGCAGGGAGATGATTTTGATCCCTATTAAAGGAAGCATATTTACCTTGCACCTGACACAGATCCTACTAATATTTTAAGTTCTTCCTCCAGCATCCCAGTACGGATTTATATGCAAGTCCTGACTCCACAAAATACTAGTTATGTAACAACTTGTAGCAGCTGCTGTCAATGCTTCACTCACATCTGCACCCACAGGGGCCTTGTGAACGTAGAACCAACTCCCAGCTGCCAGCCCCTGAAAGTCTTTCTCTACAGGCTTTCTCAGGAGGCCAGGAGAGCTTAGCGGTTGAACACTTGTCTGGCAGTCACAAGGTCTGAGGTTCAAGTCCCTGCCCTCGCCCATGTAAACCACATATGCTGAACTGCAGTGCAACCGGTAACCGCCCACATGGCTCGGCAGCAAAGGTTCTTGCCTATCACGTGGGAGGCGCCTGGTTTGGTTCCCACACCGCGTGGCCCCACGTCCACCTGTGTGGAATGAAACCATGTCACAACTAATGATGTACTGCTATAGAAATGGCTCTGGGCCCTCCCCTATGCTCTCTCTCTCTCTCTCTCTCTCTCTCTCTCTCTCTCTCTCACACACACACACACACACACACACACACAGCCCTCTCAAAAAAACTAAACAAAATATAATTTATTTTTTAAAGTATGACAGGCCAAAAGCTCAGAGTAAAGCCCTTTGGAGACTAGCCTGGACCTACGACTGTTCAAGGGTGAGAACTACCTGCAGACGGCCAGGTAATGCGGAGGCTGGCCCAGGTGGCCTCTGCTGGCCCCGCAGGGCTTCTATTTGGGCTGCAGCACCCCACAGAGGGAGCTGACTTTGGGGAGTGCCGTGTGGGGACTGTCCAACTCCAACACTATGTCTCCAGTCCATCCTCTTCTCCCAAACCACTGCAGCTCCCAGCCAGGCCACTGTCCCCTGTCACTAGGACAGAGCTTCAGTCTTGGTCTCCGGCTTCCACTGGTTTCCGCTTCTACCCACTTCAGTCCTTTCTCCACTGGCGACCGGCCTAGAGAAGATCACACACTTCTCTTGCTTAAAATTCTTCCGTGGCTTCCCACGGCTCGTAGGGACAGGCCACCTTCCACACGGTGGCCTCCAAGGTCCTTAGGACCTGACCCGTCTCCCTCGCCATCCTGCGCTCCCAGCCTCCTGCCTGTGCTCACCCCGCCGGCCACACAGTTCTTCCCAAGCGTGGGGCCTCGGCTCTCCCTCCCTGGGCACCTCTAGAGACACATGTTTTGCACTGGCTTCCAGAGTCCCGCTGTGAGATGGAGCCCCAATTGTCCACAGTGGTAGTCGACTTCATAACACATTGTTTTTTCCATTTTATTCCCTTCCCTGGCTCATTTCCCAAATTCCCTACTGGCATCTTTCGGCATTACCTCCCAAATAAACCCCTCGCACTCGGATCCTCGTGTTAGGCTTTGCTTCTGGAGTGACCCACACTAAACTTCTATAAACCTCGAGTCCATGGTTAGTAAAAAAGGGACACAGTTTTTTCTCCATAAGATCTTTTTCAGTGTATTCTTATTTTACTTATGTTGGATCCAACAGACATTTATTGAGTGCCTAACTGGCACACAGAAGAGTGCTAAGCACAGAGAGACGACCTTCTCACAGCTCCAGGCCGGCCCGTTATTTACCTAAAACGCTGCCGGAGCCCTCTTTCTGAAAAGCAAACTGAAGCTCTCTCATGCTGAAACCTGTCGGAATATTTCACCCGTAATCCTCCTGTCAGTCAGTTCAGGCTGCTGTAATAGAACCCCGGAGACTGAATGGCTTATAAAAGAAACAGAAACTGATTTCTCACAGTTTGGGAGGCGAGAAGTCTGAGATCAGAGTGCCAATCAGCTTGGCTCTGGTGCGCACCCTCTTCTGGGTTGCAGACTGCGTTTTTCCTCACTGTGTTCTCACATAGCGGAGAAAGGAGGAGCGAGCCCTCTGGGGTCCCTTTTCTAAGGTCACAGTCCCATTCACGAGGGTTCCACCCTCATAATCTCATCACTTCCCAAAGGCCCCACCTCCTTAAACCATCACCTTTGGGGTTAGGACTTCAGCACATAAATTTGGAAGGGACACAAACATTCAGTCCATCATACTTTTCATCTCTGTACGATAGATTGTCATGCTATAACCGCAAGAGTTTGTTGAGTTGTTGCAAATGGAAGATAAGGGGAAAGAGGATCAGGCCCTTCGTTACATTGATGTCTGATCTCTAAGTTTATGTTGTTTTCTCCTGTGAGCTTTCGTGTCATCTTTGCTATGGCTAATACCTCAGAAAGGTTGGCGTGCATAGCAGAGGTATAGAGTGGTGTCCTAGAGAGTAAGGTCAACAATTCATTTAGGTTTGCTCAGGACATTTCCAATCTTAGTCCAGTAAGTCCCACAGGATAAAATTTACCCTGAGGATAGAATTTCCCCAGGTAAATCAGGATGGCTGGTCACCCTACTTAGAGAATGAAAGCAAGAAGGCTGGGTCTATGGGTAAGAATGATAATCAGGTAGTGAAGGCTGATCAAAACTGAGCTGGAAACAGCTTTCCAACCAGGAATTGACAGATATGGAGAGAATGAATGTGCTTTTCTGGGGATCCTGAGATGCAGGACAGGTCATTAGATTTTCTCCTGGTGGGGAAGCCAGGATGGCTCAGTGAGTTAGGTGCTTGCTTTGCAGCCCTGTACGAGGATTGAACCCCGGCCCTGGCCCATGCTGACCATATGCTGAACTGGAGTGTGGCCCCAAGTTCAGTCCACGCTGGGATAAGCTTCCCATGTGGGAGGCCCCCAGTTTGGGCCCCAGCTATGGGGGTGTGTGCCTTCCATACAGGAGCCCCCCAACCCAGTTCCTGTTCCGCACGGCCCCCCACCCACCTGTGTGGAATGAAACTCGAAATCTGATAATGTACAAGTATGGAGACTGCTCTGGACCCTCCCCCTTCTTTCTCTGTCTCTTTCTATTTCTTTCTCTTTCTGCCCAAAATAATAAATCTTAAAAAAAAAAAAAAGATTTCCCCCTGGAACAGGGAAGTCAGGAGGACTACTTTAATGTAGGAGAAAAATGTTAATTTCTTAAGCTAGGGAAACAGATCCTGGTGTTGCCAGTTTTAAACCATTTCTGTACCTGCGGTTCATGCTGCTAAGAAACACAGGGCTCGCTGAGAACACAGAGTGGGGTCCTCTACCTGGATGTATCTGGAAAGGCCTCCCAGAGGACACGAGTCCATGGTCATGTTGAATTTTAGGTCAGCAGGCAGATTAATTCTCTAACATCACTGACATAAAATAGTGCCTTCTAATAAGTACAATTTATAGTGACTTTTAGTGACTCCAAAAGTACTTGGAAACCAGTATTAGAATTATTATAATTCTGATTTGGGCTAGTTAAAGCAATTTTTACAGGCCCTTTCTCCTCTTATGAAAGGACTCTATCCTCAAAATGTGCCAGACTTGAATCTCTGCTTCATTTCTACCCTAAGGATAAAAATGTTCCATAAATCAATTCCGCCTAATGTGTTATTTAGTTAGAGAGTTGATTCTCTCAGACAAAACTTCCCAACATAAATGGAATGGTAACAATGCTGGATTACCTCAGCCATCAGTGCAAGGAGTTGGCAAATACAATTTTGACTACATGAATCTCAAGGTCTCTCCTGAGTAAAGCCAGTTTCCAAAAGAAACAAGAAAAAAGTTATAACCACGTGTGGTACATTCCTCAAAGCCCCACTGAACTCTTAGCTGGACAGCTTGTTGTCCGTGCTGAAAAACACACCACACAGCTTTTTCAAAGCTAGAGAATAAAACTTTCTCCAGCTTGTCAATAATGTTCAGTCTTAACTAGCTTCATATTTCTGCTAATGGATTACAATCGCGTACTTGCTATTTCTGCTTAGATATGATATCACTGCTGCTTACTAAGTCAAACAGCTACTAACAGGGTTTCTCTACCTGAATGGAGTACCCCAAAGGTATTTTTGAAATTCATTTTAAGAATAACGCTGTTGAAAAAAGAGGCTACAATGAAGATTCTATAAGGCAGATGCTTTTTTTCAGTAAAAATCTTCATACATTCTGAACTGAAAAAAAAACTAACCTAGGTTATAAATGTTGGATTGCTTTTTAAAATATTAAATTGTCAAGTCTGAAATGAGAAATAAAGAAACCAAATAAAACAGATGGAAGAACTGTGGGTATTTCAGGCAACTGGTGGGCTTACACAGTGACAATGAATAAGAGGGGTGGGTCCCTGTTCTCAATTTGATGGCCCTGAGATTTGGATGATTCTTGGACACCCTCTTTGGCTTCTTGAACTCGGACTTTAGCGTTACATCCCATCAAGCAGTGACATTTTGAACACTGTTTCAAAACAAAATAAGCAAAAATTTAAAAAATCATTTACCTCTGTCAGCCCAGCCACATGGAACTATGCCACAGGATCAAAGCAATGCTTTTGCACAGTTTTCAGAGGTTCCTACACCGGCAGCAGACAGGACACAGTAGCAGTGTGAAGTATGTGCTCTGAGGTCAGATGGCCAGAGTTGTACCTCTAACTTCACTGCTTACTTCTGTGTTACCTTAGGCAAGAGGCTGGAACTGTGAAAGTAGAATGTGTAAACAGTATCTCTGACCACAATCCAAATGACAGTCTTCTCTCATAATTTTTTGCTCAACACAACTGTGACCACCTTGAGGTAGAACCTCTCTTCCCCTCCAAGGAGAACTTTCAGCTCCGGAATGTCCATAGTAGGAGCTTGGTGAACATCTGTAAGATAAAAGACAAAATACTTGGTAGTAGGTTAAATTATTATGTCTTTCTTGTGCTTCATTGCACCACATGACATGGACAAGAGGGATGAAAATTTCTCAGAAGTCTCCTATTACTTGATGCTCAGAATTTTTCTGAGGCAGAATAGAGTGGCAGTAAGAACTGCTGGGTTTGAATATGGCCCCTGTCACTTACTAGCTGTGTGACACTGAGCAAATTTCTTATCTCTGTGCTTCAGTTTTCTCATCTATCAAATGGGGACAATAGCAATATCTATATGACAATTATTATGAGGGTTAAATGAGTTAATAATGAGGAGTGCTTAGAATTGTGTTGGGTGCATAACAAGCATTTTATAATTGTCTGTTAATAAATAAATTCATAAAATCAGTATGCATCCTAGAATCTATATGTAAAATCCCTGTATTTTCTTCTCCTCCCTGAACATTTTATTAAATCCATGGTGTGTCTTCCAATTAATGATACCTGAAAATCAATAAAACACAGTAGTTAAAGGAAAGCAAAAGAAGAAATACAATGAGAAAAATGACTAAAGGGGAAGCAGAATGGCTCAGCGGGTTAAGCGCTTGCTTTGCAGCTCCAGGGTCTGAGGTGTGAGGACCCACATGCTGAACTGGGGTGTGCCCCCAGTTCAGTTCTTGCCGGGGCCTATGTGTGAGCCCCCGGCCCAGTTCCTGCCCTGCGCAGCCCTGTGCCCACCTGTGGAGTGAAACTATATGGAAAACTAATGTCAACTATGGAGATTGCTCTGGGTCCTCCCCCTTCTCTCTGTCTCTCTCTATCTATCTGTCTGTCAAAAACCAATAAAAATAAATCTTTAAAAAAAATTTTTAAAGAAGAAAAGAGCCTTGGAATTCAGTACCAAACAAAATTATTATACATAAAGGAGACACCTCATTGTTCAAGTCTCCAAAGCTGAAAGGAATATGAAAAGTCCAATAGAAAACACTGTTTCCCAGAGAAGAGAATGCTGTTCAGCCAAAGTCAGTTATTTTCATAACGTGTTTTCATGTGCTAAGTGGTATTGTACTGTGTAAGTGGTCTGAGCAGCACACTCTAGATCGCTACCAGCCTCTCAAGCTGTAAGAAAAGAAAATGATCACTTATATAGTGTGGTGGCTTATCAGGAAACATGGAAGAATTAATGTATTTATTCTTTCTTCTGAGATTAAATATAATTGCTTTAAAAAGATAATCATGCTATTGTTTGAATTGTATGCATTTCTTATGAAGTGCTAATACATTTTCCTGTAGTCTGACAAAGTGTATAGTCTCTTATCCTCATTTCCCTGTGGATAAATACTTTGTTAATTAATAAAGTATTATACGAGCACTTAGTGTCTGCATTTAACAGTGCAAGGATTTCATTCAGATTATGTTAATAGATTGTTCGCATTATTTTCTGCATTAATTACTTCTGTCTGTGGTTTCATAAGAGCATTGTCTCTGTGAGTACAGGGGGCTTTTTGGATTATATTCTTGTTTGACTTCGAAAGTAAGGCTAGGAAAATATTATTATATCAAAAACTACTCTCTAAGACTTGGATCAAAAGATAGAAAGAGAGATTCAATTGTTTCAAAATCTTAGAGACGACACAATTAGTTAGAGTCTGCCCTAGTTGAATCAAAATCAAGCAATGTGGGAATTTCTTTGGAACTCACAATATCTTCAAAACAAATTCATGAAATTGGTATTCCACATCATAATACTTTGGGCATAATTATGAGAACAAAATTAAAAGGTTTCCTCCTAGTAATTGATAAATTTGGAATGCAGAGGAAGCAAATACATAAGTAAGGTAGGTAAGAATCCCAGGGCACAGGTATGCAGGAAATTTTACTTTATTTTCTTTGACTCAACTTAGTTCTGGTTAATCTTTCTGTGCTGCTGGGAAATCTAATCACAGTTATTATACAACGCACCCCTTCCTGCCCTCCCTGTTGTAAAAAGGTTTTGGAGTCTTAGATACTAGGATTTCTGGAAATGAAGAAGCCACTAGGTCATCCATGCATCACAGTCACAGCTGTGGCTTCATGAGCCTAGTATGCAGGGTCCCTTCAGGTTTAACTGTGCTCTGTCCATTCACAAGCAATGTGGCCCATTTTGGAAGGCTGGGAATAACTGAGTCCACTCCAGGGATGAGCTTCCTCTGCCACACTTGAAGAATGCATTCCCTCATTGGTACACAGATGGACCACCGCCACTGAGAGATGGAGCACTACCACAGAGAGAGATAGCAGATCCACCATCCACTTTTCTGCCTCCCTCCCTTTTGTTCTTTCTCTTTTTTTTCTAGGAAATAGTTTCTTTCTTGCACCTCCTGCTCTAATAACCACTTTCTCTCTCTCTCTCTCTTGCCCTCTGAAGCGATCTTAGCATTTTCTCTTTGGGCTTTTCTGAGTCAGAGAGAATAGTTTCAGGAAAATAAAGGCTTTTCTGCCAGTCCCAAAGAAATCAGAAGTCTGTTTGCAAAAGAATTAGCTGTGTGTTTAGAATACAGGTGAGAGGAATACACAGAGCAAATATTATTATCTTGTAATACAAACATATCCTAGAACATAAACTGTTTTCCAAAGAAATGTCATTTTCTTTTTAATAAATTAAACTTTACCAAAGACAGTGCTGCTGTCATGATTTCATGTAAAAGAGAAATAATTGTAAATTCTAGTTTGAATTCAGAATTTAAAAGGGCCCAAATTTGAGATTCTAGATGACAATGTGATAAAAAACATTAACAGTCATTGTTTTATCTAGTTGTATTTGTTTACAAAAATAATTAGATTATTTGTGTTTTATTTTATTTAAGTATTCCCAAGAAACATAATTCCTGAAATTAAGAAGCATATTTTATTTCCTCCCTTTTTATGCCCACACATTGTTATCTCACATCTTGAGTCCCTCCATTCCAAGTCCTTCAAGAAGAACTCAGCTCCATATGCATCTCTTTCATTCATGGTCACCTCTAGTCCTTAGTCCAGACTTTTCCCATATCTAAGGTAGTAGATTTAGAAGAAAAAACAAAAACTACAGAGCAGCCAGTTAACCAATTAACTTTGAATTTCTGATAATAATGAAGAATCCTTTAGTATAACTATGTCCCATACAATCCTTGAGACATATTTATGCTGGCAATTTTTTCATTGGTTATCTGAATTTCAAAGTTAACTGACTGTTATTTTACCAAGCAACCCTACTCAACTCCCCAGTTATGAATCTTCCCTCCCCAACTTCTTCCACCTGCTCTCACAGAAAATTGCTCCATTTAAAAAGGCATTGTTGTAAATGCGAAACAATCCTCAAAGAAAGACACCCCTATTTGAATACCTCAAAATCTCTGATAAATTCTCATCCTGTGCTTTCAGGCCCTGAACTGTCTAAGAAACAGAAAACTGGCCTGCAGAGACACAAATCTAACAACTTCAAGATTCCCTATTTAGGGTAAAAATAGAGTCAAGATAAAAAGTTAATTCTATGTTAGAAGACAGTTTGTGTCACATCAGGGGAAAAACTTTAACAATTTATAATAACCAGGTATTTGAAATAAAATGAAAACAATTTTACAGTGCAGCTAAAATAATAGAAGAGTTTTGTTTTTTTTCTTTTTCTTTTTTTTTTTCAACTTCATAGCACTAGAGTTAGGAAAGTCAGCTTATTTCTGGAATAGTTCTCTTTGGAAATCATCTGTTTGGAACATGAAGACCCTTACTTAAGAAGAGAGAAATGGCTGGGGAGGCAAAGGCCATGAAACATGGCAGTTGTGCTTTGTCAAGCATTTAATGTAGTTGAAGCAAAGGTAGAAGAATAGCAAGGATTGTTCCTATAGGGAAACAGATTCAAACTTATAGGCCAGGATTTACAAATAAGCCTACTAAGGCAAGAAAAATGGAGACTTTTATTTCAAGGCAAAATAAGAGCTGTGTGGGATATGGTCCTTCTGGTTCAATAAAGTCTCCAAGATGCTTTCAAATGGAACATGTTTCTGAGCATTGCAAGGATATTTCACAAATGGATTTTCTTAAGTTGTTCCTTATTAAATCAAATCTGAATCTGGCAAAGTAACAGCATGGGCCAGGGGAAAGCCAGTAGATGATGCATTAATGCAGCCTGGAAAATAATTTTCAAGTCTTACTCAGCAACAAAATTTGGTTACATTCCCCTTCAAATGAAATGATTTCATTCCTTTGTTTTCCTAATCAGTCCATCTTCTACAATAACCATTTACATAAGCATTAAGTTTATCAAAAAGGTATTCCTTATTATAATTAATTCTAAGGGATAGGAGAATACCACCTTCCTTAGCAAACAAAGTAAGGAACTCTGACATTCAACCATATTTATACAGAAAGAAATTGTATTTATACAGAATAAAAATGGCTGCAGATTAAGGCAGGTCTGTATTTAAGGCTTAACTCCATATACTAGCCTTGTGACTTTGAGTAGACCCATCAGCCTCTCTGAGTCTCTTTCTTTAACTGTAACATGCAATAATAACGTCCTGCATACATGACAGTTGTTAAAAATTTAAAATAATATGTGTGAAGTGCTTCACACATAATAATACCTACCATTTAATGAGGTCCATTAAGATACCATGAGGCTCATAAAAGAGAATTGCTAAGACCTCTTGGGTGACATTTCTCAAAATGTGTTGGGAAAACATTAATCCTTACAGAGGGGTCTTATAAAGGGATTCTACTATCAAGTAAGTTTGGGGAATGTGTACTACAGGCATGTATTAGAAATTGGCAAACTCATTCATTTTTTTTTTTAAGACTGAGAAACCTTTCAACTAAGAAATTTAAGTTTATTTAACATAGCATTATTAAAAATCTAATAACCTTTTATTTCACATCAATAGGAATTTTAGTCTTACACAAATCTTGCTTCTTGCATCAAAAAAGAAAACAAAGTTATTGATATTTGTTTAGTGAAGGATATATTTCCACTTATGTTGATTTCAACATTGTTGCCTTTCTTTTTCATGGATTTTTTTTAACTTTAGTTTTAATTCATAAAAATAAATTTGGAGGAAATGTCTGTCATTTATTGAAAATATACCAATTCATTTTTTTTTAAGAACTCTTCCTGTACAACTTTTAAGTTTAAAATTTTGTCAACTGACCTGATCCATTTCTTTAAAGGAACCAAGAAAATGCACTGATCATTTGTCTTCTGAATAAAACATGCTACTTTTCTAGCATCTATAGGTATAGATCCTGGATTGCCTACACTCACACACTTTGAGCCTCATCCATGCAAATTCCATCAGCTTCTGCCACCACTTTCTCTCCACTTTCACTGCTCATGTCACCATCCCAACGTAAATATCATATACTCTTTCCTTTGTTTTGTCCTTAAACTTTATCTCTTTCCTCTATGCTTCCTATTCCCAGGAGCACTTGTCTATAAACAGCTGTGCAGAATGTTGATAAACCAGGAAATGTTTCTACCAGGTTCAACATTTTGACATCTGTTTGACTCCACTGATTCCTAGGCCCCCAACAGAAAGATCCTCTCACCTGATTCATTTCAACTTTAAAAGTTAGATCCAGATATTTTTCGTAACTCAGAAGCAAACTGTTGGTAACCAGAGAATCAAGATTTGTTGGTAATACATAAATAGAGCAGCAGCTGTGATTGTTATATGGGTAGTAACTTAGAGATGGCTTGGTGTTCAAATCAATGACTTAGCTATTACCAAGTAGATAATATAGTCGTACTCATACACTGTTTTGGGTCTTTGGAAGAAGTAGTCTACCGTTAATAACCCAGAAGCTGCCAATTTGTTTACATTGAGCTTTTTTGAGCCTTTCATACCTGGCCGTCAGACAATGAGCCCTGAGATCAACAGCTCCAATACCACAGGCCTGGTAGAGTGTCAGTTGTGGGATGCAGCCGGAGCAGTCATCTCATCATCTCAGTTCCTAGAACACCGAGCCATGAAACAGCCTGCTGGGTTGGCAGGGGCTGCCTCAATAATGTCCAAGACCAAGGCCGTGGTAGGCCCAGGGCTGAGGTGTTCTGGCATCACAGATAGAGAGTTTCTCAGCACCTGCCCACAGTATGCTTGCTTCCAGGTGCCATGACAAACACCTTGGCTTTTTTTACAACTCTCTAAAATTATTCCTCAGCCCAACATAAGACTATAAACAAAGAGAAATACGGATGAAGTCCCTGAGGACTGAAACATACGATCTCTGTTAGAGCAGAATGCAATATACCTACTCATAATCAATCTTCAGTTATATTTTTCATGTGGTTGATTTCATGCATATAAGAAAAGCTCATTGTGATATAATTCCAGTGTGGGTTTTCCATCATGTTTCAACTTCCTAGAGCAGGAGGCTTTTGAATAAAAAGTCTAATGATAAGAGCTAACATGCATAGCACTTTTTCAATACAAGCGCTATGCTAAATACTTCACATCTATTGACTATCTTAATCCTCACACTAATCCTAGGAAGTAGCTGTGATTAGTATTCCCATTTGAGAGCTGAGAAGTAAAGTGAAATAACTCTGACGGTGGGGACTAAAGTATGTGGTTAATGGTGAGCAATTACAGAACCAGTAGCTCTATTGCTGGGTGGAGGCAGAAGTTGAGCCGGAAAAAGGGGACTTAAGGGTGACAGGAGATTGTTGACATCATCAATGCCTAAATGGTAACCAAAGGAAAGTTATTCTACTCACACTGGGGCTCAGTTTCCCTCTCTGCAAGGTGAACATGTTTACTTCTCCCCCATAGTATTTTAAACATCAAGAAAATTCATGATAACCACTGTAAATACCATGTTTCCCCGAAAGTAAGACATCCCCCGAAAATAAGACCTTCTTACAGTTTTGCCTCTCCCTGAAATACATATAAGGCATCCCCCCGAAAATAAGACCTAGCGCATCTTTGGGAGCAAAAATTAATATAAGACACTGTCTTATTTTTGGGGAAACAGGGTAAGACACTGCCTTATTTTCGGGGAAACAGGGTAACATGCAAGCCCCTATTAATAAGTAGGTTAAAGCTATGAAAATGGAAGAGCTACTGTTTCAGCCATAATTGCCCAAGTCCTTGTTCAGGACTGTGTCTCCTATAACTAGAATTGAGAAATGACTTAGAGTGCTTTCTCTGGCACAATTTAGAGAGCAGGACTCTGTGTAAACTTTCAAGGAAGGGAGGCAGCCACATTTCATTCAGTAATTTTTCTAGTTGGGGCCAAATATTAGGTTGAGCTAAATGAAACTGCCTATTATTATTCAATCACTTTTGACTTCGAAAATGCTAATTTAATGTGACCAATGTAATACAAAGCCCTACTTTATGGGGCTCTTGAGAAAAAGCTTGTTTGATGAGGTTAACTCTACAAAAAGTATAGGCTGAAATACAGGGTCCAACAGAAGTAATGCCCCTTTTTTATTAGCTAAACTTTAAAAAAGGCATTATTTCTGCCAAACCCTGTGTCTAGCCCAAAACATCTAACCTACATCAAACCTACAGCAGGGAAAGCTGGAATGGCTCAGCAGGTTAAGCGCTCGCTTTGAAGCCCCGGGGACCGAGGATCGAATCGCGGGCCTACATGCTGAACTGGGGAGTGCCCCCAGTTCAGTTCTTGCCGGGGCCTATGTGGGAGGCTCCAGACCCAGTTCCTGCCCTGCGCAGCCCTGTGCCCACCTGTGGAGTGAAACTATATGGAAAACTAATGTCAACTATGGAGACTGCTCTGGGCCCTCCCCCTTGTCTCTGTCTCTCTCTGTCAAAAAAAAATCAATAAAATAAATCTTTAAAAAAAAAACAAAAAAACCCTGCAGCAACCTTGAATACATGATGGGGAAGTAGGTGTACAAACTACTCATTCCTGTGGATGTTTGAGTCAGTCTACAAGATCACAGTTAACATAGGTGATACATGTGGAAACCTAGGATTTTTTGTCCTAATGCCCAGTGTTTTGGGGGCAACCACGCTTAACCTTTCCAGCAGGAAACTGTAAATACAAATCTGTTAGGCCTCTTGCAAAACAAACAGAACAAGACAATAATAGCAAAGCCTCACGTGGATTTTTTTTTTTTTTTTTTTAGTTCTTTGGAAAGACAGTGAGGTAATGTAATGGAACTCAGATACACTTCTCTGACTCCCATTGTAATCTGTGAGATATTCCTATAAAAACAGATTTGGAGTCACTCCAGTTCATGCTGTCAGTTTGGACTAAGACAGGCAGTACAAATGGGCAGACAATTTTTTTGATAATGAAATCTAGAAATTTGTTTGGAAGACCTGAGCAATGTCACTGGTGCTGTCTGATGCCACAGTGCCGTCAGCATGAAGTGGAACGACTCGGCTTTAAAGTGCCTGGCAAAAGAGGCGCATGTCGCTGTAGCTCAGGAGCACAAGCCATAAACACCATGTTTCCATAAATTCCATTTTTCATAGCAGAGATTAATAATGCAGGAGCATGAATTTCCTGTGGCCATTCCAATAAATTTCCAGAAGACTTTTAACCCTACATGAAAGAAAACGATTGCCCATATTATCATGTGTGTGCTTTACTTGTACTAAGAGATATAAGCACATAAAGAGAAAAACAAATTAATGAATTTTGGAAGATTCACCTTTCTATCCATAGTCATTTTTGATGTTTCAGAAGAGATAAAAAATGTCACAAGTGTCACTGCACATATTCTGAAAGTAAGAAAAGAACAGAAGCATATGGATGTTGTATCTTCCTGGGGATTTTATTATTTACAAGTGAATGGTTCAGGTGACTGCCAAGTAATGATTTCTTAACACTGCTCCAAGAAGTCCCTTAGAGATTGACAATTAGTATGAAGGTTGACTGGAAAATGCCATTGATGTGAAGGTGCAAGTTCACTTTCACATAATGCACACACATGCACACACAATGTGCACAAATGCACACACTCACAACATGCATGCACAGATAGAGTGTGATGACTAAGAGACTCTTCATGCAGCTATAAGTTCTTAAATTGGGAACTTTATGTTTTAGTCTGTGAAGTCATTCAACCTCATACTTAGACCACAGGTGGAAAATCATCCTCTAAAGGCCCACCACTTCTTGGGTTTACTGTGATTAAATTAGCTAACTGTGCATTGGGGTGAATAGTACTTACTGTTCTATCACTTGGATTGTTGAGTGAACTCTACAAATTTTGCTTGTCTCTATTTTCTGGTTCCTTCTCTTCTTTACAATGTTATCCTAGATTTTAAATCTATCTTATTTTTAGATGTTAGATACTATCTCTCCCCAACCCTCACTACACCCACACAATGTTGGTGGGCCTCTAATTGCATGAGCCCATTAGAATAGCAGCATACCTATCTCTAGAGTCCATTCTTCAGAAATTGATTTTACAAAATAACCTCAAAGAGATGTGCCAACCCTGCTGTGAGATAATTTGAGTTTTGCTTGTGCTCACCTCCTGTAGAAGATGAGGATAATTGTTGACCTAATATTAATTCCTCAATCCCTTCTTTCTTGTTCACGGTGGCAATGTACCCAGCTAAAAATAGTCTATTGCAGCTAGAGATAGACCAGGGACATGATTTAGCCAATAAAAATAGTCTAGGCTTTCGGGAAATGTTTAAATTTCTTAGTATAGGTACTCTTCCTTCCTGCTTGACCTTTCTTACAGCAGTGCAAGTGAGATGAAAGTGTGGCTGGTATATTGCAACCAGGAGTGGCAAACATGAATACAAAAAGATGTTGGACTAAAAAATAGAAAATGTCTAGGTTTTGACGTTATTGCTAAACACTTGGAAGAGACTTGGACTCACTACCTCAGTACTCTTTATTATTTGATCAAAGTAAACCTTACATGCTTAAGTGATTGCAGTCGTGTTTTGTTATTTGCATCTATTCCTTTCCTAAACTGACATACAGTATTAGGGTTAGCCCATGTAATAGGACTAGTAGAGATTTATTATAAGAAATTAGTTCACATACTATGGAAGTAAGAAGTCCCACAGTCTGCCACCTGCAACCTGGAGACACAAGGGAGTTGATGGTATAAGTTTCAGTATGAATCCAAAGGCCTTAGGATCAGGAGAGCTGATGATATAAGTCCTTGTTCAAGGACAGGAGACCAATGTTCCAGCTCATGCAGTCAAACAGAGATAAATTCTCCTTTCCTCTGCAATTTTGTACTAATCAGTTCCTAAATTGATCAGATGATGCCTACCTACATTTGGGAGAGTTACCTGCTTTACTAAATCCACTGATTCAAATGTTAATCTTGGTCAGAAATACCCTTACAGACATACTCAGAAAAAATACTTAACTGTATTCCTGAGCACTCTGTGATCCACTCAAGTTGACACATAAAATTATCCATCACAACTGGATAAAAATATTGTGGTACATATATACAATGGAATATTACTCAGCTGTAAGAAAAGGTGAAATATTGCCATTTGTAACAACATGGATGGAACCTGAGATCATCATGCTAAGCGAAATAAACTAGACAGAAAAAGCTAAGAACCATATGACTTCACTCATATGTGGAGTATAAAACTGAAAGTTACAAAGATGCAAAACGTCATGAACATAGTCAACAGTTTAATGGTTACCTGAGGGTTGTAAGGAGGGAGGTGGGAGAGGAGGGAGGGGAAGCTAAATATATAGTGATGGAAAGAAAGCTGGCTTTTGGTGGTTTATACCATTGTAACACATAGACAAAGTACTGTAGAATTGTACACCTGAAACTTTTATAATTTTTGCTAACCAATGTCACCCTAATACATTTAACAATAAAAAATAAATTAATTAACCATCACATATACCTTACGTCGTACAAATAACAACAAGGAAATAAAAATTTTGAATACATTATATAAAAACCAGACTTCATAGGTATTAGAGAACATTCTAACCACCAACAGTGGAGTACACATTCTTCTTTAGCGCACATGAAATATTCTTCAGGATAGGCATATGCTAGGCTATGAAACAAGGCTCAGAAAATTTAAAAGCATTTAAGTTATATAAAATATGTCCTCTTACTGCAATGTAGTGAAATTGAAAATTAATAACAAAAATAAATTTGGGAATTTTACAAACATGGAAATTAAACAAGACACTAACTACCACTCAGAGGATGAAAGAGGATATCACAAGGTCAAATAGAAAACACTTTAAGATGAATAAATAAAAAAAAGATACAACAGACTAAAATAAATGGAATACAGCTAATGTAGTACTTAGAGGAAATTTTATAGCTACAATATAAACACCTACATTAAAAAAGAAGAAAACCTCAAATTAACAATTTACTTTCCTCCTCCAGGCACTGAAAAAAGGTCAAACTAATTCTATAATATAACAATCAGAGAAAATGGAATAGTATAGACTAGAGTGAAAATTGATGAAATAGAAAATAGAATGTCAACAAACAAAATCAACAAAACCAAAATTTTGTTATTTGAAAAGATAATTAAAATAGGCAAACTTTAGCTAGATGACCAAATAAAAATAAGACTCAAATTACTGAAATCAGACAGAAAAGATGCAACTACCACTCATATGAAATAAAATGGATTATGGAAGAACATTATGAATAAGCATATGCTAGCAAATTAGATAGCTTAGAGATAAAATAGAAGAATTTCTAGAAAGAGAAAACAGAAATTAACCAGAGAACTAGAATATGTATCTGAATTGATCTATAATAAGTAAAAAGATTAAATTAGTAATCCATAATTTACCGTAAGAAAACCCCAAGACTAGATAGATGGCTTCACTGGTCAATTCTATCAAACAATCAAAGAAGAATTAATACCAATTCTGATAAATTCTTCCAAGAAATAAAAAAGTACCGAGAGACACAGATTTTGGATACTAAAATTAGATAAAGACATCACAAGAAAACTCAAGAACAGTATCTCTTGTAAATATAATTACAAAAATTTTTAACAAAATAGTAACAAGTCAAATTCATAAATTTATAAAATTCATACATATATACCAAGACAAAGTAGGATTTATTCCAGGAATCCAAAGTATTTTTAACATAAAAAATAAATTAATGTATTAGTTTGGTGCAAAAGTAATTGTGGTTTTGGATCATGAATTTTAAATCATCATAATTAAGCTCAAATACATTTTTATTAATTGAAATAAGAACAATTGCAATCAATTCATTTTTTCCAATGAGAAATAAATTTGTGTATTCTTGTAGCATAAAAATGCATGCTTTGGGATTCAACGAACTCCTAGAAAGCATTTTCTGCATCCTGTTGGTTGTAGAAGTGTTTTCTCTGCAAAAGTCATTGAGGTGCTTGAAGAGGTGGCAATCAGTTGGCAAGAGGTCAGGTGAATATGGCAAATGAGGCAAAACTTCTTAGCCCAATTTGTTCAACTTTTGGAGCATTGGTTGTGCAATGTGCAGTCAGGCATTGTTATGGAGAAGAACTGTACCTTTTCTGTTGACCAGTGTCAGCCACAGACATTGCAATTTTCAGTGCATCTTATTGATTTGCTGAGCATACTTTTCAGATGGGATGGTTTGCCAGGATTCAGAAAGCTGTAGTGGATCAGACTAGTAGCAGACCACCAAACAGAGACCATGAGCTTTATTTGGTGCAGGTTTGGCTTTGGGAAGTGATTTGGAGCTTCTTCTCAGTCCAACTACTGAGCCAGTCATTGCCAGTTGCCATGTAAAATCTACTTTTCATTTGCACATATCAATCTGATCAAGAAATGGTTCATTGTTGTTGCATAGAATAAGAGAAGACAATGCTTCAAAACAATAATTTTTTTGGATTTTTGGTCAGCTCATAAGGCACCCACTTATTGAGATTTTTCATCTTTCCAATTTGCTTCAAATTCTGAACAACCGTACAATAGACTATGTTGAGTTCTTGTGCAACTTCTCATGTAGTTGTAAGAGAATCAGCTTTGATGATTGCTCTCAATTGGTTGTTGTCAACTTCCAAAGGCTGGCCACTGTGCTCCCCATCCTCAAGGCTCTCATTTCCTTTGCAAACCCTCTTGAACCACCACTGCACTTGTACATTCATTAGCAGTTTCTGAGCCAAATGCATTGTTGATGTTGAGAGTTGTCTTTGGCACTTTATGCCCCATTTTTAACTAGAATAAGAAAATCACTTGAACTTTCTTTTTGTCTAACATCATTTCTACAGTCTAAAATGAATATAGAATGAACAGCAAATAATAAGTCATTAGCAAAAAACATAAATTAAGCAAGACATTAAAATAATGTATAACATAACCACATTTAAGAATGTATTAATATTCCAATAGAAATGACAAATTTCAACAATACAAAAACCACGATTACATTTGCACCAACAAAATAACATACCACATCAATAGAATAAAGGACAAAACCACATGATTATCTCAATAGATGCAGGAGAAGGATTTGATAAAATGCATCACTGTTTCATGATTAAAGCACACTACAAAGTAGGAATAGATGGGAAGTTTCTCAACTTGATAAAGGATATCTAGGACAATATGCACAGTTCACATCACAATACTGAATGCTTACATGTGCTCCCCTCTGAGATTAGGAACCACGTTTTACCACTTCTCTTCAACTTGTGCAGGAGGTCTGGCCATGATAATAAGGCAAGAAAATAAAATGAATACATCCCAAATTGGAAAATAGTATTACCATCTCTTTTTGCTGGTGACATGAAAGTATATATAGAAAATTCAAAACAACTCACTAAAAGTAAGTTCCGACTAATAAATAAGTTACACAGATTGTAGCATATAAGGTCAAGGTAGAAAAATCAATTGCATTTCTATACAATAGCAACAAGAAAGCCCCAAAATGAAATGAAGAATACAATTCAACTTAAAATAGCATAAAAAAATAAAATAATTAGAAATAAATTTAACAAAAGAAGTACAAAGCTTACACTCTGAAAATCTATAAAACATTATTAAACTTAAAGAAAACTTAAATAAATGTTTTATTTAGAATCCTGCAATCAAGGATCAAAAGACTTAATATTGTTAGGATGACAATGCTCCCCAAATGATCTACATATTTGACACAATCACATCAAAATGCTAGCTAACTTCTTTGTAGAAACTGAAAGTCTGTTGTTAAAATTCATGTGGAAATTTAGAGAACCTAGAATAGCCAAAACTATCTTGCAGAATAACATATTTGGAGGACTCACACTTCCTGTTTTTAAAATTTACTACAGAGCTAAAGTAATCAAGACTAACAAGAAAATTCAAAGGGGCAAAAATAGTCTTTCAACAAATGATGTCAGGACAACAGAATATCCACATGCGAAAAATGAAGTTGGACCCTAACTCATACCATATAAACATTTAATTCAAAATAGATTTAAGACCTAAATTTAAAAGCTAAAAAGTATAAAACTCTTGGAAGAAAATATAGGCATAAATCTTTAAGACCCTGAACTAGGCAATGGGTTTTTTAGACATAATACAAAATGCAAAGCAAAAAAGACAAAATTCATAAAATGTATATCATCAAAATGAAAATAGTTCTGTGCTTTAAAATACACCACCAAGAAAGTAAGGAGAGAACCTACAAAATGGGAGAAAAAAATTTATAATTCTCATATCTTCTAATAACAAGGAGATACCACCTCCCACCCACTACAATGGCTATAATTTTAAAGTCAGATAATAACACACCTTGGTAAAAATGTAGAGTAACTGGAACTCTCGCACTTGAGAATATAGTGTAAAGTAGAGCTGTCACTTTGGAAATCAGTCTGGCAGTATCTGAAATGATTAAGCACAGAATTCCCACATGTCCAGCAACTCTACTTCCAAGTATATAACAAAAGAAAATAAAAACATAGGATGATGATACAGAAACACATGTGTGTTTATAGTAGCACTATTTACAATAGTCAAAAAGTGGAAACAATCCCAAATTCCACCATATGATGGAAAGATCAACAAAATTAGTATATTTGACAATAAAAATAAATGAAATGCTGATACATGCTGTACATGGATGAATCTTGAAAAGTTTGTGCCAAAGGAAAGAAACCAATCACAGAGGATGACATACTGTGTGACTCAAATCTAAAGGAGATGTCACAAATTGGCAAATCTATAGAAACAGGAAGTAGATTAGTGGTTATCTAGGGCAGGAGATGATGGAGTGGGGGAAGATTAAGGACGATAGATGATACCTAAGGGGTGTGAGATTTCTTTTATGGGTGATTAAAATATTTTAAAGTTGATTGTGGCAATAAACGCATAATTGTGTCATAAAAGTCATTGAATCACATACTTAAATGAGTGAATTGTATGGTATGGTACCAATAAAGCAGTTTAAAACAGAATAATAGCTAAATGTCAGGTTCTTTGTAAAATGAGAAAAATGGGAATCACTATCCATATGTGCCTACCTAAATGCACATTTTCATTAATTAAAATTAAATACAATTAAAATTCAGCATTTTACTTGCGGTTACATTTCAATTTTTCAGTATCCATGTGTGGCTTCATATTGAACCACATGTATATAGCACATATTCAACATCTCAGAAAATTCTATTGGATAAAATTGGTATCTATAATCTATATATCATAAGTTTCTTTTATATTTTCTGAATGTATTATAAATTTAAGGACAATTCCCTTCTTTGAAATATTTGTCCTTCCTGGTTTTAAGTGATTGTTTTCTAATAGATATTATTTTAATGTTCTTATCTGGGGGGAAAAAGGGGGTTGCTTTCTACAGTGGCTCTCTGTTCCCATCTTCAATCTCATCAAAAAGTCTGGAACCAGGGAAGCTAGTATGGCTCAATGGATTAAGCGCTCACTTTGCAGTCCCAAGGACCAAGGATTGAATCCCAGTCCCGGCCCATGCAGACTCATATGCTGAACTGAGGTGTGCTTCCCATGAAGGAGACCTCCGGTTCAGTTCTCACCCTATGCGGTCCCCGCCCATCTGTGTGGAACAAAACCATGTTGAAAACTGATGACATACAACTATGGAGACTGTTCTGGGCCCTCCCCCCTTTTCTCTGTCTTTCTCTGTCTCTTTGTCTCTCTCTGTCAAAAACAATAAAAGTAAATCTTTAAAAAAAAGTCTGGAACCATTGATGTATATAATATTTCAATAGCACCTCAGTTTGAAAGTTAAGCAGAAAAAAATTAATTTGGAAATCTAAAGGTAGACAAAAATGAGAGTCTTGACATATTAAGATCTATCTTATTAGTATGTAAATATTGGGTAGTAATTTTAAAACAAAGATGTTTTTGACAGTGAAGTGCTAATATTCCAGCTCATCAGAGAGGAAAACATCTAACAGCTTGAATCACAGGCATTCAAAAAGAAGTGTTATTTCAGTTGCTGTGTCACTCAAGAATAAGAAGAAAGGGATAAAAGAAAATATTTTATTGATATGTGTTGTCTTCTGAGTTTGCTTTTCCATTGTAATCTATGTGTGTGTTTTATTTTATGTCACCCTGGTGAACAATACCCTAATATGTCAAGACCATTAGAATTCAATTCAACTACAAAGGAGCTGAGAGTTCTGGTTTCCATGTCTAGCAGCATCTTTCGCTTAGATTTGGAGGCCTTTAAATTAACTCAAACAATATAAAAAAGAAATACCAGACACAATGCAGAAAAAGTAATCTCGCAAAAGACTTCCTTTATGGCTCATCAGAGTAAATTTCTTGTCAAAATACTCCCTACACTAAGTAAAGGTTATCTATTCATATGAACACCTGACTTATAAAATCAATCAGGGCACAATAAGAAAGATGCCTGCTTTTTGCATGCATTCAAGTTGCTGCTTCCATTAACTTAACTTCCTAAAAATATATTTCATTTTTTCAGTCTGCTCTGCATAACTCATTAACATCATAATCGCCAGCAATAATTGCCTGAAGTGAGTAAAGAAAATCACGAATGATGAAGAGTTGAATTACCACTTAATGAAAAAAGAAAAAAAGAAGACAATTTAAATCAACAGTCTACGATACGGCCACCACTCCCTTCCCTGAAAAAATGTATAGTAATTGTGTTTCATGGAGCTTGTTGTGTTTATAAATGAGAATTCTCAGACAGTGAATTCTCAGAATGATTCAAAGGGCTTAATTGATGATATGAATCAGATAAACTGAAGAATATTTGCTCAGCAATCTAAAGATGCATTTTACATACAAGTTGCAAAATAATACTATTTAGAATATTTCAAAATTATCTCTATAGTAATTAGAAGCCCTGACCAAAAGGACATGTTTCCTCTTGGTCTTCAAAATGTGTGAAATCTACCAAGGATTTGTTTTATGTATTGGGGAACTTAATGAGTCTCTTCAAGTCAGTTCTGCTCAAGTAGAGTTGCATTTGACTCCCAAGAAACATTGTGCAATATCTGGAGATATTTGTCACAACTTAGAGGATGTTACTGGCATCTATGACAATTTCCTACAACAAAAAATCATTAGGTTTAAAATATCCTGTGGTGCAACTGGTGACTGTCAGATGGTGATGAAGGTTCTCACCTCCCATGCAGGAGGCCCCCTGTTCAGTTCCCACCCCGCGTGGCCCCACATCCACCTGTGAGGAATGAATCCAATGCACAGCTAATGGTGTACAACTATGGAGACTGCTTTGGGCCCTCCCCACCTCTCTCTCTCTCTCTCTCTCTCTCCTTCTCTCAAACAACAAAAGAAACCTTAAAAAAGAAATACACAAAATATCAATAACACAGAAGTTGAGAAATCCTGATTTATACCAACAAAGGGATTTAAAAGATGATTATAAAAAGTAAAATAAAAGGATGATGTTTTTAA
Organism: Craseonycteris thonglongyai; assembly: GCA_004027555.1. Classification (NCBI taxonomy): domain Eukaryota; kingdom Metazoa; phylum Chordata; class Mammalia; order Chiroptera; family Craseonycteridae; genus Craseonycteris; species Craseonycteris thonglongyai. The sequence continues at coordinate 28,996 of PVKE010015950.1, forward strand.
TAACAAATAACAAAAAGACCACAGAGAAGTCTGATCATCGATAAAAGATGAATACAATATTTTACAAAATAATAATTTATTTACAGATTAACGAGCAAGCTGAAGCAAGGGAAATGGCAGACAGAGGATAATGACACGTTGCTCCAGCTGCCCTTCCTGGCCAAACCAAGGCATGGTGATTTAGGTCTGATGAGTGTCAGATAATCAGCAGGCTCTAATTGTAGCAAAATGTAATTATGATTTATCATCTTTATCGTTAGTTCTTGAATCTGCAAACATATGAGTTATTATGAGAAACAGATTAAGTGGGTTGACAAGTTCAGCCAAGTACACATGTGAGAGGATATTAAAGTCGAATTTTGGCAGATGCCTTAAAACAGTGGTTCTCAAACATGAGCAGACATCAGAATCACCTAGAGGGTTTGTTAAAGCACAGCCTTCTGACCTCCACCCATAGAATTTCTGACCCCGTAGGTCTGGGGTGGGCTCTGAGAATGAATGCTTTTAAGACGTTCCACAGGGATGCTGATGATGCTGGCTTGGAGCCACTGTTTGAGAACCACTGCCCTAACTCAATGGATGTGCATGATACTATGATACAATTTTTTTAAAAACAGGAGATGGCTAAAGCTTCTCCCCCACAACAAGGACATAAAAGAATTAGAGATAAGACAAGTAGAGAGGTTTTAGGGCGGGGTGGGGTGGCGGTCTAAAATGTGCCGTTCATGGGTAGTGTTTGAGGGAGGCTGGAGAGGGCAGGCCCCTCCCATCATCACTAGGAAAAAGAATTTTTAATCCAACCACTTAGATCTAGTTTGCAAACACAGTGAGAACTCATATTTCTGTCTCACCTAAATAGTAAGGCAGACGGGTGCCTAGATGATCTAATGGGAGGTGGGAAGTAGGCACTGTGTTGGAATAAGTCTGCACTGCTGGGGTTTGTCAGGGAGAAAATGGATGCATCCTCCCCTGTAGGTCATGTATGGGGTGTGGCAAGGGACTCTACATGGTTCTTGCATACATTGTGTCCACGAGGGTGGCCTCTAGAAGGTAATTAGAGAAGGCTGGAGGCACTGCTAGACTTGTATGGGTTGGCAGGGTGTAAGATACCAGCCATGACAGAGAAACATTTTAGCTCATCAAGTTGATGACGGGTGGAAAATTTCTTCCTGACTGAAGAGCATGAGATAGCTCCAACAACCCAGTTAAGTGCCTCCAAAAATTTCAGTTTTAAATACTTGACAAATCCCAAAAGCAAGGAAGTTCGGTAAATAGAAGCCTACCTGTTCAGTGGGAACTTCCTGCTTAGTGCATCTCCCTCTCTCACAGCAACCCTAAAAGGGTCAGGACTCAGAAGCAAGGTTTGCCAGATGGTGGAGAACGACTACAATATGGACAAGATGCCAGCTCACCCTCGGCCTTCCTGTCTGCAGGAGGCCTGAGCAACAAGAAAGGGAGATATTCTAAATTACATGTGAGACTGGACTTTTAAATTACTAAACTGGGTGTGTGTGTGATTATTTCAATTGACTAGAGAATTGTTAGTTTTACTGGAAAAGGGTTGGAAAAGTTAAGGACCTGCCTATGATTCGATCCAGAGGTAGCAGAAGACTGTGCTCAAGAGTAGAGATTGAAAAGGAGAATTGAAAGCAAAAACTAAAGTTGACATTACCTTGTCATGCCTCCATGAGGGGTGTGTCTTCAGTACTGGCTATACACACAGAATCTCATACCTTCCTGATGAATGTGTTTTCCTACCACACAAATTTATGTCTGACCCACTCTTTCCATTTGTCCCCAGCTTCTTCCTTTGATAGAAGAGATCACGAATTATTTTTTCAAGTGTGGCTCATTGTAAGCCAAAGAGAGTCTAATAAATAGCTGATTAAATTCAGAAACACCATGTTCCATTCCAGGACTGATAAATAACCCAATAAAGTTATCAGGACTTCAAAGTCTTTTTAATAACCCTAATACTTGGACAAGCAATTGAGTAAACCACTTGAAGATTCAGTTTTAATTTTTATAGACAATTACAAAGCAAGAATGAAAGAATATGTAAGAATTCTAATGGATACATGTTATCAACTGGATCAGGACTTCAAAGTCTTTTTAATAACCCTAATACTTGGACAAGCAATTGAGTAAACCACTTGAAGATTCAGTTTTAATTTTTATAGACAATTACAAAGCAAGAATGAAAGAATATGTAAGAATTCTAATGGATACATGTTATCAACTGGATAAGCCTTGAGCATTTGGGATTTCACTGTTAGAATCTGACAGTAAATCATAAGGCCCCATGATTTTGTCACTTTCCCCTTTAGTCCATCCTGCTCACTGTCACCATTATGATCCGGTTTCCCAACGCAAACCAGTCAATGCATCCTCATTTCTATAGAATGATAATTTTACATGTTGGCTTGCTTGGGCTCAGTAGGACACTCCTGTGATCATTCTGGGACAGAATTTGACAACTAAATCAGAGTTCCACCAGGAAAACAGAACCAGTATAACCTATCTATCTACCTGACATATATGAGAGCTGTCCAGAAAAAAATCCAGCCATAAATGCCTCTATTTTTCATATTTTATGACTGGATACTTTCCAGACTACCTTTGTATGTTTATGCGTACATGCCAGATGCACATATTACACATGTATGTATATGTGTGTGGCATATATACACACATGCACATGCATACTACATGTGTGTGAGAGATATATATACATATTTTAAGTATATGTATATATGGCAAGGAATTGAGTTAAGTTATAGTGGGGACTGGCTAGGCAAATCTGAACTCCATAGGGGAAAGGCGAACTAGAATCTTGTGGGCAGGAGCTGAGGCTGCAGTCCACAGAAGGAATTTCTTCTTTAGGGAAGTCTCATTCTGCTCTTAAGGCTGGTCAACTGATTGAATCAGGCCCACCCAGATGGTTGAGGATATTTTCCTTTACTTAATATCAGCTAATTGTAGATGTTAATCACATCTACAAAATACTTCCACAGCAATACCTGAATTCAGACTGGAGGCTATAAACTAGCTAAGTTAACAGAAACTGGTCATCACAGCAACATTCTCAAAGGCTTAAATAGCTTCCTATCATTTGACCCAAGATTCTAATTCCTAAAATCTGTCCTAAAGGAAATAAGCAGAGAGGGGTATAACTTTTCATATTAGTTATTAGTGGCTCACTCCAGTTACTATCATGAACCAAAGTTCCGTCCCACTAGCCATAGACACAAACACTACACCCCACAAGCCATGCCAATTTGACAAGTTCAAAGCAAGGTCTTTATTGAGTCACTGACTAATACATTGAGTTTTTCATAAAAAGTAGAAAAGGGTAAAAGGAGTAAAGTCTGCATGTTGTGGTTATTTGCCTCTTTACACTATTACATTTCCTAAAGATTCTACAGTAAGTATGTACTCTGTACACTTTGAAAAATAAGTCTTTTATATATGTTTAAATAACCAAGACATTTTAAGGCAACATAAAAGCAAAAATAACACTGTAATTAAACTAAGTAATACGGCACTCAAAATATGACAACATAATTGGTATGTATCACAATGTTATGATTTTAGTTTAGTGCCTAACACACCACATAGGGTCTAATATTAGGGAATCAAAACTGGATATAAGAGAATTGAGCTCAGCTCCAATTTTCAGTGTAGGATGTGCCAGTGACAACCAGAGCAGAAAGGACAATGAAAACGACCTTCTGATAAGTAGTGGAGCTTGCACAGAGTCTACTGCT